>BQNB010062383.1:0-36095 GCA_026074375.1 Tanacetum coccineum | reverse complement strand
TATATGCACTAAGATCGGCGGTTACTAAGAAGAGCTACTCCCTACGGTATTCGGCCCTCGGAATCCACCCCTAAGATCCGTGATTCGACTTAACCTCTAGGATCACTTAGATCAACTAGGACCACTATGAACTTCCCATTAGAATTGTACCAAACCCTAACTAGATCCTCATAGATCTAGGATTGATCACAAAGATACAAGACTTCCCTTACAACCAAATTAAATGAAAAGTTGATTGTTCAAATCAAGTCCTAACTTAACCTAGAGACTCGATTCGAATAAAAAGGGTATGAGAAAGACGACCCTCGACTACTAACACACAAGTGTGGATTAAGTACTTGTGTGTCTCTCTTGTGGAGATGTGTTCTTCAATAGATGATAGAAGAGATGATTAATAATACGAGATGTGTTAGACTTAGAGGATAAGAGAAAGAAAATGAGGAAGAAATAATGGCAAGTGGTAAAGAATAAAATAAAAAAGAGGGGGTATTTATAGGCCAAAGAATTACAAATGGCAAAATCAAACAGCCAATGGCGTGGTGAGCCCTTTAGGTTTTTTATCCTGTTTTTGGCATTTTAACTATCCGCACTTGCTAAACCCCCAATTGTACTTCACGCTTTGACTTTTCCACTATTCTTACACTCTAGGTCAACCAACTTAAATAGCTATTTGATAAAAAAATGTCTGTAAAGTAATTTAGAAGAAGATTGGGGAGTGTTTGTCCAATATCAAAGAGATAGAGAAGAAGTACTATACAAAGGGTGTGTTTTGGGTATTCCTCACATGTAAATGGTTTAGATGGAAACTAAGCATGGTTAAGTTGGTGAGTTGGCATAGTTATGATAGAAAGGAATATGTCAAAGGAATATTCTCTCCTTGTTGAGCAAGTATGGATGTTGGAGGGATAAGTTTGAATTTCAAATTCAAATCTTATTTAGACATGTGGGATAAGGTTGGAAGTGAGTTGGAATTATGTGATGTTTTGAAGCCTAAGAATACAAATCCAAATCTTGAGGATAAGGATAAGATTGTGGTGTAGAGAGTTGAAAATGCGTTAGGGTGATGTGATAGTTTAGAGCCTAAGATCACATTCAAAGTGAATGGTTGAGATGAGATGGTGAGGTGGAAAAGTGTGTTAGGGATGATTGATGAAGTGTATAGGAGAAGTTTGGTGATGTTGTGATATTTGAATTCTAGCTTAAGAGAATGGGAGAAGTGTGTAGAGAAAGCTTTGAGTGTGTGTGTTTATGTAGCTTGACTTCATAATGGAAGTGTGTGAGTTGTAGAGTTATAGAAGAGAATGAATAGAAGGTATATGTGGTTGAGAATTTTTTGATGTGATGGAAAGGAGCATATGTTGGAATGTTGGGAGACAAGAAGTACATCAAGTACAATGGCATAAGGAATGTGTGTCCCATGTGGGTATTATTTAGGGAAGGTTTATATAGAGAAAGGTTTAAGCTTGGAGGTGGTGTTGATGATAAAGAATAGAATAATCAAAGGATTAATTATGGTTTAATAATCACATTACCATTAAGAGAGAAAAGAGATGGGCAAATGTGATTATGGGTTAGCTTAAGAAAGGAGTGTATAGAGTATGTGGAAGGTATAAACATTTGTTAGGTAGAAGAGATTAACAAATGATTAGGAGAATCTTTAGAAGAGAAGTGATATTTTAAAGGACAAGTAAGGTTTACATGTGGGATTTTGTGAATCATTTATATAGAAAAAGGTAGGAATGATCAAAGTAGGATTAACCTTCAAAAACCATAAACTTAATTAGTCACTTAGACTTAATCCATGATAATCAACAATGGATTTGATCACTAATCATCATGATGCAAACAAGCTAAGTGTTTGCATCTCAAGTAAAGCATATCCCATAACGGGAAAGGATGCGTTTACGCAAAGTGACCTTTGACTTAGCTTGACCAATAAGGAAGTAAAACCCGTTATGTGATTAGGAACAACGTAAATCCGGATTAAGGTTAAATGAATACTTTTGTTTAAGGGTATGTTGAAAGTATATTCATATTAGGTTTAGAAATAGGTTTCGGCCTTGGCTAGAGGCAAATGATTAAATATTTGAGTTGGTGTTTTGTCAAAACGGGAGGATTTGTTTTTGCTCCTGTCTAAGTCTAAACCTCATTTGGAGTGTTCCCAAATGCTCAAATATCATATTCATACCTTTATTAAAATTTCTACATGTTTCGGGTAAGAGGAAAGCCGACTAATCAAAAGCCGCATAACCGGGACAGCCAGTGGCGCGCTGACGCGCCATCAGTGCGCCTCCTGGTTTTCTGGATTTTGGCTATCGTTTATAATCTTAAGTATTACGAATGTTTATTTGTCATCATTAAAACATAAAGGAGATCCTAGTCAATGTTGCACCAACAACCCTTCCCCCCTCCCCTTTTTAAGATGACAAATAAATTTTTGAAAGCAAATTAAAATTACAAACATAGCAAACATGAAGAACATCATTGGTCTGGCTTGCGTCTTGATCTGGGCCTTGTAATTTGGTGAAGCTTAAACTTGGTCTTCACCGAGCCTTAGTAGCTTATCTTCTCCCTCATAAGCTTTAGGTCTTTGCTTTCCTTCCCCCCTTTTGTCAAAATAAAAGGCGGGATCCTAGTTTTTCATTTGAAGGTTGATATATTTATAGAATTAGAGAGTGTATATCTTTTCCCGTGCTCCCCCTAGATTGTTGCTCCCCATTGTTCCAAGGTAGGGATCCATGGGTCAAGAGCATTACCTTCGAGGTGTTATTGGCTCTAACTAGCAACAAGCAAACACAAACCAACAGAAGCAATAAACATATACACATGTTTAAGTCCAACATGGGTTAGTGACGTGTCATTGAGTGTAGTTAATTTATGTATCAAGTTTTATTATTTATATTTTGCTGATTATACCTAAAAACAACACTAACGGGCAGTGGACCCGATCAGTTGTTGTTTCGTTGATAAGTAGGGTGTTGATCACTAAGAGTGAGAGCGTTAATTCCTAAGTCTGCTAGTATTTTAGTTATCTATGTTAGTTCTAATCTATGTTAATCTTAAGTCTAAGGTTTAAGGGGGGTTTCAGTCTGAGAGATTGGCACGAGTTTGGTTTATCTAACCATGGGTTTTGATGACAAGTAAAGCAATAAACACACACAAGAAGATAAACAAACGATAGAGGAGCGGTCAAGAACTAATGCAAGGAAAACATATCAACCATGAATAATCCAATAAAATGCAGGTTTGTTTATTAGTGGAATGATTGACATATCTCGAAGGGCATTACATTCCTAGATTTAGGCGGTACTTCTTCCTAAAAGCTAGACACGCTAATTCTGTCACAATTAGACGCATCCGCATAAAGCAAGCATTTGTTGATTATAATCTATCTTAGAAGATTAATAATGGTGATCTTCTTAAACCCTAGCTCAACGAGACTTTACCCATTTACTGCTTAACGGCTCTTTATATACTAGTAGTCCACTCTGTCCGGGTCCTTACCAAAGGAATCAGAACGTCATTTGTTGATCTCAGGTCACCTGCTAGTCCAACTTGTTCACTAAACCAATGGCAAGGATAGGTCATTTATTTGTGATCCTATGATTTTAGATATATAAATCGCAGATATGGAGAGCTATCCTGGACTCTTAGCCTACGCCCAAACAACACTGATTGTGAGTTTTATACACGTAAAATAATATATAATAATATTTCCAAAAGAGCAATTAAGAACTTTCCTAAAGTCTCCTTTAAGAAAAGCTCACTCTAAAAGATATATATAATATATAATACGTATATTTAACCGGGAAGAATGATCACCCGGGTCGTTTCCCCAACGACTTATGAAATTGAAACTACGTTTTAGCTCGGATTATGATTTGAATGAGAGAAAATATATTTTTGATTATCTACAACTACTAAATAAAGCAATAATTAAAATGAACAATTAAACACTTAAACAATTAACGGGAAACAAATTAAACGCGACAATTAAGCAAATACACTAAAATTAACCCCTAAAAATGCAAACTAAATTTCTAAACCTAAAATAGGACAAAAGAAAATTTTAAGAAAAAGAAAAACATTTTTTTGATTATTTTTGAATTTATTATGAATTAAAAACTATTTTAATCTAATTAAATCCTAAAAAATAGCAAATTAAGTCCTAAAAATTGAGAAAAATGATTTTTAAACTTAGAAAAGTCTAAAATAACATAAAAACTCAGAAAACTATTTTTAACTATTTTTAAAATTAAAATCCTATTTTTAAAATTAAAAATAAAAGCTTAAAAATGAAAATTAAAATCTAAAAGAGGTAAAAATGATTTTTCTTAATGTAAACCTAAAGCTATTTTTTATAAAACTAAAAACTATTTTTTTGTAATTTTCTGAAACTTTTTTCTATTTTTTATGAATTTTCTAAAATTAAAACTTTCAAAAAATGATTAAAAAAAGCTAATTTTTATAAAACTAAAAACTATTTTTTTGTAATTTTCTAAAACTTTTTATATTTTTTATGAATTTTCGAAAGTAAAAATTTAAGAAAAATGATTAAAAATAAAATACTTAATGAAAAATTATCAAAAAATCAGGAAAAATCTAACTAGTAACAAAGAACTTAAGATAATGAAACTAAGGAACAGTTAAAGATTAATCACAATAAAGCTATGAATATGCTACGGGCCTTATTAGAAAATTGAAAAGGAAAAATGACTATATTAATAAACTAAAAGAACTAGTGGATGAATTGTCCCACTAGCAGAGTTGGAAAGGCGTGTGAGTTGCAAGCTTGAGGTCTCAGGTTCGAAGGGTGTTAGCACCCTTTTTGCTTTTTTTTATTTTTGAAATTTAAAAGCACAAAATTAAAGAGGACATATTTTTGAGCAACTTTAATAAAAGAAATATAAGCTGAAAACCAAAATTGAGCTCACAAAGAGCTTATGAAAGCTGCTGAATCAGTAAGTAGCTCTTTGGGAGCTTAAAAACTTATTTTGATTAAAAGTCTGCGCACAACTATATAAGCTTAAATTAAGAACTAAAAGCTATCCTGGGTAGCTTATGATGTATTTGAACTAAAAATGAAAAGCAAATTAAGCCAGAAACTCAATAAATCCTTTAAATCTAATGCTCAAGAGAGTAAACTCAGGAAAATTCACAAATAGCATAAAGTTAAGAAAAGCTCAATTGCTCAAAAAGCCAAAACAGAAGCTGAGCTTTTGCACACCTAACATGCAACTTATAAGCTACTATTAAACATTCATAAACCAAAACTTACTAGCTAGAAATTTTAATTTAAAGCAAGCTACTTAATATACCTACTTTTTTGATCCTTTTAGGCTTTTTATTGACTTTTAAACTTTAATGTACTAGGAATGACTATAAATTGGAAACTAAAAGCTTAATCTATCTAAAGCTATAACTAACTAAGAGCAAATTGAATTTTAAAACCTAAACCTAAGTTTCCTAGCTAAAATGAAACCTAATAATGACAGCAGTGGTAGTTACCACTGCTGATGCAAATTGCAAAGCTAAGCACAAATGCAGGCACCTACTGAGGTTAAACCTGCACTTAACACTCTTATTGAGTGTGTTGAAACTCAAAACAAACAAGTACTAAAGCTCACAAGAGCTTGAATCATATTAAGCAATCAATACTTAAGCAACAAAGTACCCTGGTGCTGAGACATACAAACTAATCCCTAACTTTTTGATTTTTGAAAACTAACCTCTGAAAACTTCTTTTCTATTAGTTTAAAATGTTAACCAAACTAACTCAAACAATTTGCAAGGCTTACTTTGACTTTTGAAGGTCAAAGTGAGTTATGCCAAACACTCCTTTTAGAATTGACAGTTTTTTTGAAATAGCTTTTGATTTTGAAAACTAGCTTACAAGTCCTAATTACCAGATGAGAAATAGCTTATGACTAACTTATCAAACTTAATTCAGCAACCTACTTAAGCTAAATCTAAGAATCTAGGCTAAGCTTACTTATTTTTGGCTTGTTGTATGTTTTATGACAGAATTTTAAGAACACTATGATCTATGTTAAAACAGATAAAAATAAACAAAATAAGATCAAACTAAACTCAAATAAGCAACTAAGAATCAAATAAGCACAAATTATAAGCTAATACACAGATAAGCAAAATTTAAGCTAGGAATATTTTAAGCTAAAATTTAAAGGACAAGAAAGTAAATAGAAAACTTACAAATGGCTTCAGCTTAAAAGAAGCTTTAATTTAAATTATCAGCTACAAGCTCTAGCTTATTAGAAATAAGCCAGTATAAGTCCTTGAGAGCCCTTCCATAACTAGCTCTCCTTCCAAAAGCTCACAACCAAACAATTAAAGCTCATTTTACTTATTTTATATGTTTAATAGATTAGATGGCTAATTAAGCTCAAATTCAAGCTTATAGACTTGAATGAGCTAAGATGAGCTTTATGAGAAGCTTTTAGACAGTAGTAACTGAATTATGAGAGTAAAAGCTTAAAAGTTGAAAGAGAGCTTATGATTCATTAACTGAAATTTGCATTACATTAAAGTGAATTTTAGTATAATGCTTTGGAAAAGGAAATGGAAACTGAAATATTGCATAAGCTACAAACTAGTATTAAGCTAAAACTAAAAGCTACAATCTACATCGTGTATGTATGTGTGATAGTGAGGGCTATTTATAGCATGCTGAGGAAGCTTCTAGGAGTAGGAGTCTGTTAGACGCTCCTCTCCTCTCATTGATCTTGTCCGTACGTTTTCACAATGATTGGGGAGTCATAATGAGCCGTTGGATCAAGTCACAACTCACACGGATTGCCAAGCTGGCAATCCTTGATGTGACCCTTGTGCTTGTTATGTGAGTGATCCAGAGCAAAAATCATCATCTCTTGTGCTTCTTTGAGTCCACGTGGCATTAGTGAGCCAATGAGGGAGCTTGATTTGACTGATTTGTCCTTGCCATCTTGTTCTTGATCACTTGAATTCTCCATTTTAACCCTTAATTGCAAAAAGCCCCTTGATTTGACCCTGGGTAAATTGGAGACGACGGATGAATAGTAACAATGGTTCTTGGCGCCATTTTCAACTGAAAAGGGTAAATCGTTTTTTAAACTTTGGGGTATTTGCAAAATGAGTCCCTCTCTTTGTTTAACACAAGTGTAGTGTTTAAATAATTTTCAGAATTGGCAGTTTAAGTCCCTGGAGTTATTGTAGATGGAAATGGGCTAGGGTAATGGGCCTTTAGGTTTTGGGTTTTGGATCCGGGCATGGTTAAAAAGGAATTAAGGCCCATTTAGAGTCCAAGGACCATTTGTGTAATCTTTTGAAACTTGGGGGACTTAAATGGTAATTTTGGGTTTTTGTCTTTTTATGGTTGACTTTGTTTGACCAGAGTTTGACTTTCTTTGACTGAGGTTTGACCATTTGACTGAAGCTTGACTTTTTCTGGCTTTGGCTTTGAATCTTTGGCTTCTCTTGTGCTCTTCCGTTTCCCGTGTCCGTGTTTGCCCGTTTTTGACTGTTTTCTTGTGATTTTTGATATATCCGTACCTGCACACACAAAACACAAAAACAAGTATATTTTTTTGCCATTTTTAGTCTGTTTTGGGTTTAATTGGGCTATTTTAGGTATAAACGGATATGTGTATTTCACACATATCAAAGCTTAAGAAAACTCTCTATGGGTTGAAACAAGCTCCTCGCGCTTGGTACGATCTATTGTCGAAGTTTCTACTCTCTCAGGAATTCTCTAAAGGAACCGTAGATCCTACATTCTTCATCAGGGAGACAAGGCAAAAGATCATTTCTCCTGGTACAAATCTATGTTGATGATTAATTTTTGCATATACTACACCTGAACTTTGTGATCTATTTCAAAATAATGTGATCACAGTTTAAGATGTCGATGATGGGACAAAAATGTATCATTTTTTCTAGGACTATATGATTTACAAAGTCCTAGAGGCATCTTTATAAACCAGTCTAAATATGCTCTAGAATCTTTGAAAAAATATGGTATGAAATCTAGTGACCCCGTGGATACTCCCATGGTGGAGAAATCCAAACTGGATGAAGAACACAAGGGAAGCCAAGTTGACCGCTACACCCATATTGTAGAAGGGTGGGCACCCTTATGTGTCTCATAGCAAGTAGACCAGATATTACGATTTTACTGTATGGCATGTGTTGCCCCAAGGTATCAGGCAAAGCCTACCAAAAAGCACTTACATGCCGTAAAACGAATCTTTCGATACCTAAGAGGAACCGTTAATAGGGGACTCTAGTATCCAAAGGATTCTTCTATTGCTCTAACAGCTTATGCAGACGCTGATAAATGCGGGTTCCTCAAGTACTTAGACAAAAGTACGTCTTTTAGATGTATGCAATTATTGGGAGACAGACTTGTTAGCTGGTCATCAAAAAGGCAGAAAAGCGCTGCGATATCCAGTACGGAAGCTGAATATATAGCCTTGTCTGGCTGTTGTGCTCAAGTCCTTTGGTATGATATATAGCTTACCGACTATGATCTTGGGATTCATTAAAAAATTCCAATGTACTATGTTAACAAAAATCGCTCTTGCCTTATGCTTTGAAACAACGTTCAACATTCTCGATCGAGTGGTATAAGACATCAGATTCTATTTCATTAAAGGCAAGTGGAGATTTGGAGTAGTAGAGCATTACTTTGTCAACACGGGAGTAAATTCATAGTACCCAACTAGTGGTATCTACTAAAGCCCTATGCAGAGAAAGAATGTGAATTTCTATATCAAAAGCTGGGAATGCGAAGTTTTACGCCTGAGACACTGAAACAGTTGGCAGATGAAGCTGAAGAATAGTGGTGGTACCTATTCTGATATCATGTGTATCATATGTATATATTCAAAACCAGAAAACCAAAAAGATTTTCAGTTTTAAAACTATAAACCAAAATACAAAAAATATAAAATCTTAAAACCAAAGAAACAAACTAACAAAAAAAGATGAGAAAAACATTAAAAACGAGTCTAAAGGAGGTAATAATGGCATGTCTTCTGAAAATTGATAACATTTGCTGGGTCTTAGAAATGTCATTTTAATAATGATGCGAGGCTGTAAATATAGTTCGAGCATGAAGTTCAAAAAGTTTTCATAACATGCAAATTGGCTTGCTATTATTTCAGATAGCAACCCAAGTCATCATCCTTGAAAGGAATGTTTTTCAAAAAGAAAACTTTGACTCATAACGGGGAATTTATTCTATGGCATGGTCTATTTATGACCTTACAACAGGCTTGGTTTACTTCTGCAACACAACACGTGCTTCTTCATATACTAGTAATGTATGTGTCAGTGAATTTCTTTGTCAAGATAAAAAGAAATCTATTTTTATTGGTAAAAAGTTGTATCATAATGAATTAGTGTTTTCAGTAACACAAAAAGTTATTCAAAGACCAATTCGACACCTCAAACAATGACAACAATTCTTTAAATAGAAAACGGCGGTCATTATTGAGGGGGAGAATGTGAGGAATAGCGTCATCAAATAATCTTTTAAAACGGTCTTTCAAAATAAGTCATGAAATAAACGGATAAAGTTTTTGATAATGACGGATAACAATTTCAAGGGGAGTTAATGGATTTTAACTACACGAGCTTTAGATGTCAAATGTTTTAAAACTTTAGGGACTTATTTGAAATATGAGACCTAGTGAGTATAGGCTTTAAACAAAATTCGATCAATATTGCCAACACCTCATAGTTGTAAAAGACTTAGGATTGTTTGGAAATAATCAACTAGTTTTAATAGCTTGAGTTGATTTCTACTAGGGTAGATTAAGGCTTAGTTATACCTCAAAACCCATGATCTCACGTATGTATGGGCATACAGGTTTTGATGATTCCGAGGTGTCAAAAACAGTAAGAGGCGAAGGAGTAGATGTATACTTAATAGAGTCCATTGGCCTTCTTTCTGATGTCACCTTCTTCTTCTTTAAATTTTAGGCCTTTCTTTGTTTTTTTGGGTGCACTATTTTAATCACATGGTGGAAGAGACATCTCATCATTAGTCAATATGCATTATTTGAGTCCCTAGGGGGAAGTGTTGGGGGAATAATTATTTAAAACGTGAGAAGAATTCTTTCTGATTCAATTAATGTTTTACCCAACCGGTCAATCTTTAAGCTTATTTTTAAAAAGGAGTAGAAATATTTGATAAAAGATGTATACATAGGTTTGATAAGTATGATAATTCCTTAAGATTAGTTAGTATTCTGCAGAAAGAAATGAGTACATTTAGGACTTAGTTGACTTAGGTGTTTTCATTTTGACTACTTAGAGGGAATAATTGTGACATCCGGGACTTAATTGACTTTGGTGTTACGGTTTCAAATTAATTGTGTACTTCAAATATTTGGTCTTTTTAAATCAAGACTTCTTAATGCGGTTTGTAAGAAAGTTTTGAATCTACTCAAGAAAGGATTGCTGATTTAGGGGGAAGCTAAGACAACTTCTTATGAGAGACTACGAGGAAGACCTACGGCTGCTACAAAGAAACATATGATTCTATCATATGATGTTCTCATCATTCAGGTTAAACCTCGTATATAATAATCTTGTGAATATATAAATGTGTAGTGTAGACTTAATAGTGATAATAAGGAGTGCTCGAGTACAAAATTTTCAAGAATTTCTTAGTAAATTCAAAATTATTGTACTCAGCACTGTCTTATATACCCTCATAATTTGAGGGGAGCATTAAAAATGTTCCTAATACGGCTTGTTAATAATTGGACGTTTTTTTCTTCGAAAGCAGTTATATTTGAATCAATTGATATCCAAAATATCAAGAGATTTAATATTTTTGATAAGGGGAGAAAATGTGATTAAAATATATGGTTAATAATATGATTTTTAAGATCTCAAGTGTACGCTATCCCATATATGTTCTAAACTATTTCGATTAATCGATGCAGATATAAAGGGGGAGCAAATAGTTACGTGATTGGCTAAAATGTGGAAGTACCAAAGACCGACCATTTAAATTACTGTATTGGAGAGTTTAGGTATACATTCCCATGATCCAGCCAGAACGGAGGGATCTACCCAGGGATATTCCACTAGTTAGTGTAGAAGTCCTTAGGTATGATATAAAAAAAAGAGTAAATGTGAGAATAAGGGAAGAGTGCCGACTGAGATGTAGCTAATATTGGAACAAACCTAACAAGGTATTAGTCATGAAGTCTCGATAAGCACTGAAGGGGTTGACGAATGAAAAAGAATTATAAGGATAAAGGTTGAAAAAAAAGAACCGCTCCATACACTTAGGCAGAAACTGTGTCAATACATAAATCATCAGAAACACTAAGTTGTTGTCTGACATTGAAGATAGTCATGGACCCAGTGACGCTATGCACAACCCTCCCTATCCACTCAAGGTCTCTCAACAGACTCTTGTTTCATTTCTCATGGAGATTACATGCATTTCCATCGACTCTCACTCTGAGTTGGTTGGTATTAAAAAGGTGGCAGTCCGCTCCAGCCTTCGATTACTAAAACCAAATGTGCACTATTGAGTCTAGAGCCAACGAGATCATCCATAAATCTCATTAGGACACTATTCAAATGTATTTGTTGTTCACACACTATGATAACAAGTAAATATATTAAGAGTCCTACGCATTATCCTTGTGATTTTGCTAGAACATCAGAGTGATACTAAAGTATACACAGTGAAGATGGAAATCCTGCTTGAGCCAACATCAAACAAGCTCTTGGTAGGTGACTTGTGCGATTCAAATGAATCAAACTGGTGACAACTTGAAAGAAACAATGGTGCAATTCTAAGTGAATCAAACTTGTTCCAGTATATGAATTGACGGTTGATGATGAATTTTGAATTGCTTAAAACTCTCGATGTGTCACAAAACTACTTTAGCAAGTGACACATCGATTGATTTTCAAATCAATTTTTCTATTCAATCGGTGAGATAGTAACTCACTGGTTCACTCTTATCATGCTGTCTGCTTTGAGACGTTTTGATAATGAGAACATGCTGAGTATGATGAATCTAATACACATGTGTTAGAAAGATTCAATATTGCAAGCTGGAAATCCTATTAAGGAGATTCTTCTTAAATTGAATCTACCTAATCACAGGTTGATCCTCACAGATTCGAAGGTTACTCCAACCAAACACGGGCGAATGACAAAGCTATATTCGTCCCCCAGCTTTATTTCTAACTATTTTAATGCAAGATACTTAAAGATGGAGGTGAAGGTACCTGATTCCAGCTATCTCAAAGATTCGTAACCACATGCTCATACTTGACCGACAAAAGTAAAGACATCATGAAAGCTCAAGTACATGTTTCAAGACTTTCGCTACTCTGATACTATACATCTTTCTTGAAGTCACGAAGTATTAAAGTCAAAGAATTTAAAAGAAGTTTCTGTCACTCTGATACCGAACGTCTTTCTCGAAGTGACAAAGTGTTATAGTTAAAGAATTTCAAGAAAGATGTCTTATTCAAGCTTTCAAGACCAAGAAACAACAACAATATAAGCATGTCAGTCCAGAAGTCACAAGATCACAAGAATGCAAAGATTTCAAGATGAAGAATAAAGATTATGCTTGGTTGATGATCTCAAGAAGCTCAAAAGATCACATATAACTCAAGAACAAGATACAAGCTAAAGCCTAAAAGTATAAAGATTGCTACATCAAGATTCACAAGATAAAGAACATGATAACAAGACTACGAGCTAAAGATTGAAGACATTCATAGAATGTGAAGCTTAAGTTTTTGTAAATTAGAGTGACCTCCTTTAGGGGGAGATTGTTAGGAATCTAAAAAAGGATCGGTCACTCCACGTATTTTATGTTTCTAGCTCGTAGTTCACAAAGCATTATTTAGTAAGCTAACCAAGCTAAAGCATAGATAGCCTATGGAAAGCCCGGTTTATCTTTTGTATAAAATCCCTCTCCACACATGGAGAGGGTGTTAGTTGAATTATTTTACACACACATTTAGTGTGTTTTCTATGTGTTTCTTCCTTCTACTTTCTCTCTCTAGTTTCTCTCTCTAGTTCTATCTTTGTGTGAAATAGAAATTTTACAGGTAGCAGCTTCTAGACCATGTCGAGTCAAGATTCAAGACCTCATGCTCAATTGACAAAGATATATACATGATGAAAGCTCAAGCACATGTGTCAAAGTCTTCCGCAATCTCTGATGTACAAACACTTTCTCAAAAGAACATTTTCGACAAGATTTCTGGATAATAACAAAGATATATCTCACAAGCGGATCAAATACTACTCCTACCATGATGTGGTACAAGTAATAATGTTAAAGAAAATGTTAAGGGAGAATGTTAGCAAGCTTTTAAGACCTTAAGCATGAGGGTGGAGACACAAGATCGCAAGGTGGCATAAATATTCAATGTTAAAGATTCAGAGATCTCAGTAGTTAAGACAAATCAAGGCTAAAGACCAGGATATCAGTATTTGGTAAAAGTATATCAAGTTAAAGATCAAGATCCATGATCACAAGCATGCAAAAGGAACTTTAAAAGAATTCCCAAGTCTACAAGGTTCCAAGACTCAAGATGTCACAAGAAGTAAAGTCTACGTGCAATGACCACCCCTTAGGGGGAGATTGTTAGACCTAGTTTTATATAAAGTGATGGTCATTAATATTCCTGAACCTTGTATTAGTCTAGTTACAGCCTTTAAAGCCCATTAGATATCAAGCCCGGCCTTAGAAGCCCACTTAAACCCAAGGCTAGCCCAAGTACTCTACTATATAAAGCCCTCTCCTCATGTGGAGAGGGTGTTGCTCATTTTTACTTTCATTTTAATGTGTAGCCATTTCTTTTGATATTTCTCTCTCTAAACATCTCTCTTTCTCTCTAGTTTTTTCCTTTTAATTCCGTGCGTGTGTGTGATTTGATAAGTCTATCAATAATTTAATGTTTGGTTTGTTTATATCGATTGCTTAATTTATCGTTGATTGTTGATTATGTTTATCAATTTATACTCGTTTACGTGCTTAAGTATGCGATCTATCATTCAACTGGATCTAGGAATGCAAAATATAGAACTAGCTAGATGCCGGGATGGCTCTCTATATCCGCAATTTATATATCTAGAATCATAGGATCACAAATAATGACCTATCCTTGCCATTGGATTATTGAACAAGTTGGACTAGCAGGTGACCTGGGATCAACAAATGACATTCTGATATCCTTGGTAAGGACCCAAATAGTGGACTACTAGTACATAAAGAGCCATTAAGCAGTAAGTTAGTAAAGTCTCGTTGAGCTAGGGTTTAATAAGATTACCATTATTAATCACCTAAGATAGATTATAATCAATAAAAGGTTACTTTATGTGGATGCGTTTAATTGTGACAGAATTGGCTTGTTTAGATTTTAGGAAGAAGCATCGCCTAAATCTAGGAATGATATCCCCTTCAAGATAAGCAATCATAGCACCAATAAAAAAACCTTCATTTTATTTGATTAATCATGGTTAGTACATTTTCTTACATTAGGCTTGACCGCTTCTTTATCTTCTGATTATTAGCTTGTGTGTGTTATTGTCATCCAAAGTAGCTTAGAAAACCCAAAACCTGTGTCAATCTCTCAGACTGAACCCCCCTTTCGCGTTAAAATTAGGTTTAACATAGGTTTAGATTAGATTAACATAGATTAGAACTAACATAGATAACTAAAATACTGATAGACTTAGGAATTTACGCTCTCACTCTTAGTGATTGACACCCTACTTACCAACGAAGCTACAACCGATTGGGTACACTGCCCGTTAATGTTGTTTTTAGGTAAAGTCGGCAAAATATAAATGTAAAACTTGATAATAAATAATACATACGCATAACGACACATCATTGTACTATTAGTAAAAATGGTAAAACGCTAGCTAGAGGTCTTAGAAGAAATGGATTATATACATGCAAATTGGGAGATAACTCCAAACAACAAATTTGTCTTGCATCCACGATGGATAACTCAACGCTTTATCATAGGAGTTTAGGTCATGCTAATATGAGGCTAGTTCAAAACTTAGCTTCCAACGAGCTAGTAAGGAACCTACCAAAATTGATTTTTAAAAGACACCTTTGTTACAATAGGACTAGGATTGAAGTGTCAACTACTAGGATTTTAGAGTTGTTACCCTTAGATTTGTTTGGTCCATCTCTAATATAAAGTTACGGAGGAAACTTCTGCACTTTAATGATTATGGATGATCAATCAAACTACACTTGGTTGTGTTTGTAGAGTCTAAAGATGATGTCTTAGAGAGTTTAAAGTCTTGTGTAAAAAGCTTGAAAACCTACATGGTTATTCTATTGTTTCCGTTAAAACCAATAATAATAGTGAATTTGATAAAATGCAATTTGGAAGCTTTTGTGAACAACATGGAATGTCTTATATTAGAAAATTTGTGCTATGCTGAAACGAGATTGTTGAAAGAACACATCGCAAGTTAAGAAAGATGAGTCGTGCTATGTTAGACAAGCAATCTATTCCACAAAAGTTTTAGTGTCGTGCATTAGATACGACAACATACATTTTTAATAGGGTCTATATTAAAAAATTCGTTAATAAAACACCTTACGAAATCCTTAGAAATAGGAAGTCGTCATTAGAGTATTTTAGGGTCTTTAGTTGTAAAGTATTTATACTTAACACTAAATTACATCTCATCAAGTTTGACCCAAAGTCGTACGAAGGTGTGTTTTTAGGATACTCTCAAACTAGTAAAGCATACATAGTGCTTAATAAGGAAACAATAAGAATTGAGGAATCTGTCAATGTGACCTTTGATGAGAGTTTTCCTGAACCCAAGTCATCTCCTTTGGTAGTATATAATAGGATAAATGAACCCATAGTTCAAGATCCGGTTGGGTCTCTATCATTAGAAGCTAATGTTTCGGAGCGGGGTTATCCTAAAAGTGTCAAGAAGCTAGAGGTCACCCAATAGAACAAGTAATTAGTGAGTTTAATGAGAGGACACTTAGGTCTAAAACAAAACAAGCTCAAGATTTTCGCATGACATTTTTCAAAATCTAAATTTCACGAGTCTAGTTAAGGTTGTTCATGGTTGACATGCACCATAGGATAATGATTTGAGTGAGGTGTTAAGAGAAAAAGTAGAGGTCTATAAGTCGTTTGAACTACCTTTATATTCTTGTGCTCTTAGAGCTTATGTCCTATGTGTTAGGACTTATGTGAAAGGCATGGAAGTTAGGAAACATGTTGTTTTAAAAAGATTAAGGATATATGTCAATACATTATTCAAATTATGGTTGACATTGTCTCGGAATCTACATGTCAAACCTATATGCTACAAACAAGAAATTTGATCTATATCTTATCAATATTGTGGCAATCATTGCTTCGCATATTTAAATGTGTGAAATCAATCTACTCGCAACATTGCATGTTCTATTCCCCATGATATACATGAAAGATTAAATGGACAAATTCGATCACAAAATGACACGTTGGATCGCAACTCACCCTTTTGATGAAAATGTTGTATTTGTGTTAATTTGTTCATTTTATGTGTTGATTGCATGCTATGTGTATTAGGATAGAAAAGAAAAGAAAAGATTTTATACAAACATACAAACTACTCACGTAGTTAAATAGAATTCTCTTAAAATTGAATTTGGTATGGTATTGTATAACATACTAAAATACACAAATAATAAACATGATAATATAGTGTTCTCGTCTGAGAAACTATGAGCTTCACTTATCATACACTTTGGTAGTTATAGATAATAAATGTTGACACAACACATCGACCATAATTCTAAGATATTATACTTAGCAATACTTTGCTCTTGTATAATGGAATATGTGTTCCTATATGTGTAAGATATTCAAAAAGGATTAAAATACACATCGAAGTAGGTTTGATAACTTGGACCACTCATCTGATATCCTAAGTATTTTCCTTGTAACGCAATGAAAATAAAGTTATCAATTCTGAAAATCCAAAATGGTGATTAAGGATCTCTACACAACCAACTACAATGGAAGTATCATGCATGGCTTGACAAATCTTGGTACATACATGCACACTTGTAGGAACTAGCTTGTGTAACTTAATTATCCAATATTAACTAAATCACTACTAATTTCTTAAATCATCAAGGATGAATACTCTTCCCAACACCCTTTAATTCTCCTCACATAATCATACCTACCATAAACACAAGGAATCAAGGTACCTTGTGTAAGTATTCATGGTTTCTTGTGCACTCACAATACTCTACCTAACACCTTAACCAAGTCCTTATCAAAACCAACAACATACCAGATCATAAAACATACTACTCTTCCTCCTTCAAAAAATCAACCAAAAATAAACATAAGAAACCTCTTCAAACCAAAAATGAGTGAATCAACCATAGACAACTACAAGGGAAAGCAAATTGTTATGGAGGAGGAACCTAATGATGAGTGGGAAAACCCCACAAATAAAGATAACTTGATTTTTAGAAATTGTGTGAAGAAATGCCTATCGGATGGGCTAATATGGTATAAATGGGGTACCCTCTCCCTAACAAGCTTGATGTGAAAAAGCATCCTCACACCTCTAAATGTAAATGTTGTAAGAAATGAATTAAGGTCCAAAATGACCTTAATGACCTACATGAGGAGATTAGGGAGATTCACTATTCCCTTAACAACAACTTTAAGTTGTTGTGCTCGGTGGTTGAGCCATTAGCAAAGGTCGCGACCTAACTCCATAAAAAATAAACGGGTTAGATGCACCTTTGAATTAGGGGATGATGATAATGGGTACCCCCACTTATGTTAGACTAGTTTGTAGCTAGGCTTTGTGTAATCTATGTTGTTTGTTGCATGTTTGATGTGAAATGAAATGCTTGAATGCTTTCTTAATTGTTTACCCATGCTTAATGATAGAACATTACTTAAACAACATATTATGATGAGATTATAAATATAACACAAACAAATTAATTGTCTGGTGTGTTCGGTCGTTGTAGGACTTCAACAAGAAGTTTTACAACTCCCTAGGCAGTGTACCTAACCGTTGTAGTATAGTATAGGCAAGACTCGAGGGTTGTTATCGTGCTCTAGGGAAATAGGTTGGGAAGGCTCGAACAAAATCTAACAAAGGTCTACGAGGTTGAGAGAAGATTCTTTTTGTATTTTATATTTTATGAAAGCATGTAAAATCATAGTTTGAGAGATTGGTTTGGTTTTTTAACTAATTAAACTAATTAATATCTAAACTACTTTTGTGACAGCTTATATGGTAAACAAACGTATTTACTTAATCATGCACTACTCCTTAGTTTGCTTCTCCTAATCATGTTGCTTTGTCACACTTGTGATGATCTGTGTAAGTATTTCCTAAGTCATGAACAAATTACACGAACCTGCCGTCTATATAATATTCCGTTAAGGCAACGCACAAGTAAGGTTGTATGAAGACTATTACAAGGACCCTAAGAGTATATTACATGAAATTAAAATACCTTAAGAGGGATCAACCATATTAGGGTTAAGGTAGTATGAAGACTGTTACCGATGGTATCCTTTCTACACACTCGCGTTTCCCTAGACGTCTATGCCAATTTAATAGCTTATGGCTAGTTTTCTAAAGCCTAACGCGCACATCCATCACAAGAAGCAACATAAAAAGGATTTATAAACTAAGTTTCATGCAATCATAAGTAAATACTAATAGATCTAGCCTTGCTTGGTAAATAAAGAAGAAGAACAAGAATCTATCATAAAACACATAGACATATTAAGTGATAAAGGATAAATGAACTTAACTTGATTAAATCATGTAGTTGAGGCTATTACAAGAGGGTTTTGACACCCTAAAAATGAGCCCAAAGGCTGCTAAAATCGTCTTTTAAAACTAGGGTTCATCTCCCAAAAGTTACACACTAAAACCTTAAAAACAGATTTGTATATATAGAAAAAGAGGCACGACGGCATCGTGTCATATCTTTGACGCCGTCGCCCTATAGAATCTTCTAGGGTTTCTTTATCTCGGCTACGTTCTAACCCCGTCTAGAAATATTTGATGTAGTCTCTTGAATGGTCCTGATGCTGTCGCTTATGGTTTGCGACGCCTTCTCTAGCTACTGTTAGGAATTTATTCAAGATAGTTGGTGTAGAGTCGTGGTCTTGTCTGTTTCTTCTCCAATTGAGCCTAAGTCACGTGTATTTCCTCTAAAAGTTATCCAAGTGCTAAAAATACAAAAACAAATGATTAAGCACATAATATAGGTATATTTGCATTATTTAGGGGGTTAAATGACCCCGAAAAAGTGTTTAAAATGACATCTCATCATTGTCCTAACATGCTCAACAAAAAGTAATTGGAGTCATGAATAACTTTACATATAAAATGTTGAAATATGCATATTAATGTATGCAACAATGTACAAAGTCATAATAATTAATGCTTGTACTAATCCATATTTCCAAGTTTCCAAATGGTAAGCTAACCCATGTTGGACTTAAACATGAGTATATGTTTGTTGCTTGTGGTGTTTTGTGTTTGTTTGTTGCTAGTTGTAGCCAAGAACACCTAGAAGGTAATGCTCTTGACCCATAGATCCCCGCCTTAGAATAAGCGGGAGCAACGATCTAGGGGGAGCATGTGTAACGATCTTTACTTCTACCTCTATTAAAATATCTACTGATAGCATGAAATACTTTATACTTTTCTATATCAAAATCCCTTGTAAAATGCTCATAATTGTTATATTTTTATAAAAATATGTACTTAATTGTTTCATATTTCGTTTTTAGGAAAATGTGAGCTTTGGAATGGAAAGACGTGTAAATGGAAGGATGCGTGATGAAAAATTATAGAATAGCTATAATCACTTAACACATACACGAAATATTTAGCAAGAAATGTTAGATAGAGAAAGACTTTGGGAGGAAGGTTTTAGTGAGAGAAAGATGAGAGAGAAAATACTTGCTGAACTATATGAGAAATAAAACCAACCAACCACCTCTCCAAGGCATGGAGAGGTCTATATATACTTACAAGGGGCGGATAGGCCTTGGCTTAATGGAGTTATCCATGGGCCTTGGTCTAACTACCTAAGTAAGTTTCCAAATATTAACTTAACGAGCTAACTACAGTTATCTATGGAGTGACCGATACTTTCCTAGGATTTTCGTATTCCTAACACTCTCCCACTAAGGGAGGTTACTCCATGTTACAAAATCTTAAACCTAGCATACAATGCCGAGTCTTCAATCTTATGCTCACAGACTTGATTTCTTTTTCTTTTTCTTTTTATTCATCTTGTGAATATGTTATAGTAAACTTAATCTTTAGGCTCGAGCACGTCCCTTTGACTTTAACTTGTATGTAATCTTGAGTTTCTTGAGATCATCATTCAATCATAATCTCTTTTCGCTATCTTGTAAACTTTGCCATCTTGTGAACTTGTGACTTTTAGACCGACATGCTCATACTTTTCTTGATCTTGAAAACTTTCATTGTCATCTTTCTTGAAGTCTTTAACTTTAACACTTCGTCACTTCAAGAAGGATGTCCGGTATCAGAGTAGCGGAAGTCTTGAAACATGTACTTGAGCTTTCATGATGTCTTTAAGTTTGTCGGTCGGGTATGAGCATGTGGCTATGAATCTTGTGAGTCAGCTGGAATCAGGTACCTTCACCTCCATCTTTAAGTATCCTGCATTAAAACAGTTAGCAATAAAGAGGGGGGACGAATATGGCTTTTTCATTCAACCATGTTTGGTTGGAGTATCCTTTAAATCTGTAAGGATCGACATGTGATCAGGTAGATTCAATTTAAGAAGAATCTCCTTGACAGGATTTCCAGCTAAAGTATATAATCTTTCTATCACATATGTATTAGATTCATCAAACTCAGCATGTTCTCATTACCGAAACGTCTCAAAGCAGACAACATGATAAGAGTGAACCAGTGAGTTACTATCTCACTGATTGAATAAAAAAATCGATTTGAAAAATCAATTGACGTGTCACTTGCTAAAGTGGTATTCTGACACATCGAGAGTATTAATCATTTCAAAATTCATCATCAATCGTCAATTCATATACTGGAACAAGTTTGATTCATTAAGAATCACACCATCGTTTCTTTCCAGTTGTCACAAGCTTGATTCGTATAGAATCGCACAAGTCACCTATTATGAGCTTGTTTGATGTTGGCTTAAGCAGGATTTCCATCATCATTGTGAATACTTTAGTATCACTCTGATGTTCTGGCAAAATCACAAGGATAATGCGTAGGACTCTTTATATATTTCTCTTTATTCACATTGTGTGAGATATCAAGCATAATTTTGACAAGTGTCCTAATAAGATTTATGGATGATCTCTTTTGGCTCTAGACTCAATAGTGCACTTTGGTTTTAGTGATCGAAGGCTGGAGTAGACTGCCACCTTTTCAATACCAACTAACTCGGAGTGAGAAAGTTGATAGAAATGCATGTAATCTCTGTGAGAAATGAAACAAAAATCTTTTGAGAGATTCTGAGTGGCTAGGGAGGGTTATGCATTGCATCACTGGGTCCATGATGTCAGTCTTCAATGTCAGCAATCATCTTTGTGATTCTTGACAGCAGATGTATTGACCCGGTTTCTGCCTAAGTGTAAGGAGGGCTTCTTTCTTTTCACCCTTTATCTTAACTTTTCTTTTTAATTCTTCAACCCCTTCAACGCTTACCGAGACTTCATAACTAGTACCTTGTTGGGTTTGTTCCAGTACTAGCTCCATCTCAGTCGTCACTTTTTCCTTATTCTCACTTTTACTCTTTTTTTCATACCTAAGGACTACTACACTATCTAGTAGAATATCCCTGGGTAGATCCCTCCGGTTCTGACTGGATCATGGGAATGAATACCTAAACTTAACCATCTTATAACTCCAATACAGTAATATAAATGTTCGGTCTTTGGTACTTCCACATTTCAGCCAATCACGTAACCATTTGCTCCCCCTTCATATGTGCATCGATTAATCAAAAGAGTTTAGCAAATATATGGGAAAGCGTACACTTAAGATCTTAAAAATCATATTATTAGCCATATATTTTAATCACATTTTCTCCCCTTATCAAAAATATTAAATCTCTTGATATTTTGGATATCAATTGATTTAAATATAACTGCTTTCGAGGAAAAAAATATCCAATTATTAACAAGCAGTATTAGGAACATTTTTAATGCTCCACCTCAAATTATAAGGGTATTGTATGGTGTTTGAGTATGTTAATTTGAAAAAATTTGAATTTACTAAGAAATTCTTGAAAATTCATACTCAAACACTATATATGCCTAATTTTTAAGTCTACACTGCACATTTATATATTCACAATATTAATGGAAAGGTTTGACCTGAATGATGGACTAACACTCTTATGATAGATTCATATGGTTCTTTGAGCAGCCAGTAGGCCTTCCAAGTAGTCTCTCTTATGAAGTTGTCTTAGCTTCCCCCTAAATCAACAATCCTTCCTTGAGTAGATTCAAAAATTTCTTGCAAGCAGCATCAAAGCAGTTCTTATGTATAAGCCAGATATCCGAAGCACACAATTAACCCTTTCAAGAATTTGATACCGCAACACCAAAGTTAATTAAGTCCAGGCATATGAGGCATTCTCTTTCAGGATAATGATGATATTAATTGAAACACCTAAGTCAACTAAGTCTCGGATGTCACAATTATTTCCCTTTAAAATAGTTGAAATGATAACGTCAAAGTCAATAAGTCTCAGTTGTAGCATTTCGTCTCTACAGGTTACTGGACATTCTAAAGGAATCATCATACTATGGGTACCTCTTTTATCAATATATTTTTCTACTAACTTAAGGAATCATCATACTTATCAAACCTATGTGTACCTCTTTTGTCAACTATTCTACTCTCTTTAAAAAAATTAGCTTAATGATTAACCGTTTGAGGAAGCGTCTATTGAATCAGTAACCAATCTTCTCACGCTTAAAATAAATTTTCTTACAACACTTCCCCCTAATATCTTAAATGATGCATACTTGAAATCACAAGATATCTATACCCCCATGTAGTTGAAATATTGCACCCGAAAGTAACAAGATAAACACTGATTTTCTCTGCGGTTATGACATTTATCTTCCCGGAATGACCTAAAATGAGAATATGGTATGAATTCTATCACGTGTACTCATTATCTTTCTTGTATATCTATTCCTCCCCCCTTGCTGGTTTCGATACCTCGGAATCAGCAAAACCTAGTACGCATGTATACTTGAGATCGTGTGCGAAGAATGGATAAGCTTAAATCTATTCCGTGAGAATCAACTAAGTCTTAAATTGCAAATAAGTCCCTAAATTTTGAAATAAATGACATCTAAAGCTCTTATAGTTAGTATAAATTGACTCCTCTTGAAATTGTGATCCGTCATTATCAAAAAACTTTATCCGTTTATTCCGTAACTTAATTTGAAAGACCGTTTTAAAAGATTATTTGATAAAAATTTCCCCCCCTCAAATAATGACCCATTTTCTATTTAAAGAGTTGTTGTCATTGTTTGAGTGGTCGAATTGTCCATGAAAATCTTTTTGTTATTACTGACAACACTGATTCATTGTGAAGACAACTTTTTACCAATAAAAATAAGATTTTTCTTATTTTTACAAAGAAATGCACTGACACGTACATTAATTTGTATATAGGAAGCACGGGTTGTGTTGCAAAGTAAACACAAGCCTTTGCATGGTCATAAAGTAGACCATGCCCGAGAATAAATTCCCGTTATGAGGTCAAGTTTTCTTTTTGAAATACTTGCCTTTAAGATGATGACCGGGTTACTATCTGAAATAATAGCAAGCCATTTGGCATGTTTTGAAAACATTTGGAACTTCTGCTCGAACTTCATTTACAGCCTCGTATCATTATTGAATGACATTTCTAAGACCGTAAATGTTATCGATTTTCAGAAGACATGCCATTATTACCTCTTTTTGAATTTTTCTCATTTTTTAATTTTTTCTTTGGTTTTATATATTTTATATTTTTGTATTTTGATTTTATAAAAGTTTTTTGAAAATGAAAAATCTTTTTGGTTTTTATGGTTTTTAATATATATACATATTATACAGGATATTTGAATAGGTACCACCACTATTCATCAACTTCATCTGCCAATTGTTTCAGAGTCTCCGGCGTAAAACTCCGCATTCCCAGCTTGTTGATAAGAAATTCAATTCTTTCTCTACCAAGGGATTTAGTGAAGATGTCCGCTAACTGATACTCCGTATTGACAAAGTAAAGTTCTACTACTCCATTCTCAACTTGCTCTTTTATGAAGTGGAATCTGATGTCAATATGCTTTGATTAAGAATGTTAAACATTGTTGTAGCATAAGGAAATAGCGCTTTTGTTATCACAGTACATTTGGATATTTTATTGGATCCAAGCCATAGTCGGTAAGATAGTGATCTCTCGCAAAGGACTTGAGCATAACAGCCTAGACAAGAAATATTTTTTATTAGCTTCCTGTAACTGATATCGCAGCGCTTTTTTGCCTTTTTGATGACCAGCTAACAAGCCTATCTCCCAATAATTGCATACATCCAGATGTACTTCATCTAGTCTCTTAGCAACCCACATGATCAGCGTCTACATAAGCTATTAGAGCAATAGAATAATCCTTTGGATACCAGAGTCCCCTATTAACGGTCCTCTTAGGTATTTTAAAGATTCTTTTTATAGCATGTAAGTGCTTTTCGATAGGCTTTGCTTGATACCGGGCACACATGCATACAACAAATGTAAGGTCTGGTCTACTGGCTGTAAGATACATAAGGGTGCCAATCATTCCACGATAGTGTGTAGGATCTACGGCTTTTCCTTGTGTATCTCAACGAGTTTTTGGGATTTCTCCACCATGGAGTATCCACAGGGGTCCACACGATCCATACCTAATTTACAAGTTATTCTAGAGCAATTAGACTAGTTTATAAAGAGCCTCTAGGACGTTGTGAATCTTAGTCCTAGAAAAAAGAATGATATGTTGCCCACAATGACATCTTAAAACTTTAAAACACATTATTTTTGAAAATCTGTTTACAGAGTTTCATGTGTGATAACGCAAAAAATATATCATTAACATAATTTGTACTAGGAAAGAATATCTTTGCCTTGTCTTCTGATGAACAATGTGGGATCCACGGTTCCTTTAGAGAATTCCTGAGAGAGTAGAAACTTTGACAATAGATCGTACCACGCGCGAGGGAGCTGTTTCAACCTAATAGAGCCTTCTTAAGCTTATACACATGATTCGGATGTCTTGACCATAAACCCCTCTGTTTGGTCTGACATAAACTCTCGGGCAAAATATCGTTCAAGAATATCGTCTTAACATCCATTTGGTACACGATCAAATTCATGTGAGCAGCATATGCGAGAAAAATTCAAATAGTGTCAAGTCTAGCCACTGGAGCAAAAGATTCCTCAAAATCAATTCCCTCTTCTTGATGGTAACCACGAGCAACCAATCAAGACTTTTTCTTTAGAATACCTCCTAATTCATCAAGTTTCACCTTGTAGATCCATTTTAAAGTAATAACCATCACTTTATCTGGACGAGGAACGAGTTCCCAGACTTCAAGATGTTCAAATTCATTAAGTTCCTCTTGCATTACTTATATCCAACATGCTTGAGTTAACACATCTTTATAGTTCTTTGGTTCAACTAATGTGAGAAAGGCATCATAGTAACAAAATAAGGCTTGTTCATGGAGTTGGAGTCTTGTGGAAACAGGTATTTTGAGTTCACCGATGATGTTTTCTAAAGGATGATCCTTGGTACATTTGGTAACGTGTTCTGAGTTAGGAGCAGCAGTGTGCACAACAGTAGGAATAACATCTGAAGACGAAGATGCTTCATAATCATTTTCTGGAATTGGAATACCAAAGAATGAATTGTTATTCATGTGTGCAACATCTAAGTCATGATTGTCTTCTTCAACATCGTTAGGAATGACAGGATATTAAGTTTCAGGTGTTGTTTGAGAGTTACTTAGTGATGGTGCATCTTGGTCAACAGCTGTTGAGGAAGGTGAACCGGTTGATGCAGCAGGAACTGGAGCAACTACTTCAGCAATTGAAGCAATAGCTTCAAGGGCTGGACGATCAACACTTTATAGAGCGTTAAGTAATTAATCAAACAGTGGTTGAAATAGTAAATCCCAATCATTTCTTGAAGGTAGTACAAACGTCGTTGAAGGAGGAGGGTTTGGCATGAGTCCTGAACTAATTGTTGCAGGAGTCATTTCATAAAGTGCGGGTCCTAGACTGCTATGTTCAAAAGCCATTATAGTCAGCTCATCAAAATCTACATGAATTGTTTCAATGATTCGTCTGTTACGTCGGTTGTAAATTCAAAATGCTTTCTTTGTAGGTGCATAGCCAATGAAAATACCAAAATCAGCTTTCGGTTGTAACTTA
This sequence comes from Tanacetum coccineum, assembly GCA_026074375.1. Classification (NCBI taxonomy): domain Eukaryota; kingdom Viridiplantae; phylum Streptophyta; class Magnoliopsida; order Asterales; family Asteraceae; genus Tanacetum; species Tanacetum coccineum. The sequence goes on along the minus strand of BQNB010062383.1, from coordinate 9,588 downwards.
CCCAAGTTCTCATTATCATTCGTCGAATAGCAGAGTGCACTAAATACAAGGAAAAATGATAAGTCAGGATGTTTTTCATGTAAAAGCTCATATGGAGTTTTGTTGTGATGAAGTCGTATGATGGAACGATTTTAGGTGTAACATGTGGTAGCAACTGCTTCTGCCCATAAGAATAATGGAGCTTTTGCATAAATCAACATTGTGCGGGCAGCTTCAATTAGCGTACGATTACGTCTTTCAACGACACCATTTTGCTGTGGAGAGCGAGCAACAGATGTTTCATGAGAGATGCCAACTTTCTCATAATATTCACGCAAAGTTTGATTAACAAATTCAGTTCCATTATCTGTTCTGATTCGTCAGACAGGTGTCTTAAGATGCGCTTGGATCATCTTGAGAAACTTGATTATGAAATCTGGATCTTCATCTTTTGACCTTAAACACTTAACCCATGTAAATTGAGAGTAATCATCGACAATGACAAGGATGTACTTCTTTCTATTAGCACTTGCAACACGCATTGGTCCATAAAGATCCATGTGCAGAAGAAGGAGTTTTTCTTAGTTGATGTCTTCAAACTTAGGTTTGTGGGGTTTCTTCGTGCTCTTGCCCATTACACACGTAGAAAATAGATGGTCCTTTTCAAATTTTAGCTTAAGGAGACCTCGAACAAGACCTTGTCTAGCTAAATGGTTGATTGCACTAAAGTTCAGATGAGACAGACGTCGGTGCCATAGGCAGGACTTAGTCTTTGAGGCCTTTGTCAAAAGACATATAGGAGAGGCCGCCATCATATCTCCAAGAGACAGAGCATACAGATTGTTTCCTCGAGATCCGGTCAATATATCAACACCTTCTAGATTACGAATAAAGCAGGTGTGTTGACGAAAAGCAACTTTAAGGTTCGAATCACAGAATTCCCTACGGAGAATAAGTTATGTCTAAGTCCTTCCACGTAGTAAACCCTTGAGATCATAACATTCCCAATCTGATAATCACCATATCCCAATATCTTTGCCACGTGATCATTTCCGAATTTGACTGTTCCTAAAAATTTATTGATGAAATTAGTGAGCTAAGAGTGATCTCCGGTCATATGCTTGGAGCAGCCAGAGTCCAAATACCAGAGAACAATTTGGACAACCTGCATTCATTAAGAGATGAAGATGGAACATCAGAAACTATGGATCCCTAAGATTTACTGGGTTCTGTTTTGTTAGCAGATACAGATTTAATAATCTTAGGTTTGCTAACGGGAACATTAGTTTTGGATTTCCTAGGTTTCCTTGAGTAAACCAATGTTACTACAGGCTTAGATGTATCACATTCTAGGGCAGTTGGTTTCTTTAGAGGCACTTCAGCAGTTGTGGTTATCCTAGTTAAAGGGCACGCATTTCCTACTATAGTGAAGGTTCGACCAGTAGGTCTCCAAGAGTATCCAATATTTGTAAACACTTTTCCTGTTGGTTTCCAAACTTTTCTCTTTGAACTTTTCTTAACAGATTTAGATTTAGCACGAGCATTCACATTATTGATAAAATCAAGAACACACAAATCATGATTAGCAAAAAGCATGCAACCATTACACTTAACACATAGAAGTTCAGAATTCGCATTAATCTTGGAATGCTGCACATTTTCAGTTTCTTTAGGTTTCATAACACAATTCTTATGTTTCAAACTAGATTTAATTATACTAGGGTGGGCTTCTACTTTATTCTTCAGAGTACTACTTGATGGTCACTGAATATTATTTTTCTTGTTATTGCCTGAAGGCTGTGATCCGCTAGCACTAGTAGATGGTCTTAATCCTGTAGAAAACAACATAGGTTTGTTAGAAACTAGGTTTGAGGAAGAGGTTGTTTTTGTGTTTCCTGAGGATGTGACTGGCTCAGTGAATCTAACTATTTTGTCCTTGTTCTTTGGGGTGACAGCCATTAATTTTTCACCAGAATTGTTAATACTAGGGCAGGTTTGACTGATGTTTGTAAGCAACTCCTGAATTCGTTTAGTATACCTACAGGCAGATTCTAAGGAATGATCTAGTGGATAATTTGATTTAACATGTTCAACTAGATCCTTAATAACTACGGCTTTTTCCTGAGTATGCTTAATATAGGCAGAGTGAGCTGTCATTTTATTCAACAATTTAGGGGTTATTGGTTCCACATCAATCTTAAGCATCTCTGGATCAATAGTGTGTTTTGTAACAGCATTATCAACTAGAGCTTTTCCTTTAAGTTTCCTTAAATCATCCTTGAGAGCTGTAATTACCAAAACTTTTTCCTGAAGACTAGCATTTAAATTAGATATTTCCATAGACTTTAGATTGACTTGATTAATTAACCCATCACATTGTTCTTTTGATCGAATACGTGCTGGTTTAATCGAGTTATAAAGTTGCTTATAGGTCTGTTTTAAATGTTCATTCTCAGCAATAAGCTTTTGACACCCTATGATCCAATTCAATATTTATCGTTTCAATCTCTTCTATGTCCTTTTTGATCTTATCCTCATTCATATTATCACTTAGAAATATAATTATCTCTTTCAACTTCCTTATGACCGTGTCTTTCTCTTACGACTGAGCTTTCAATTCATTTAATTCAAAATATTGATCAAAACTTGGAGCACTTTGATTTGAAATAGAATTGTCCCTTTGAAAATTTTCTTGATTAAGTTGAGAGTCAACTTCTAAAGAGATGCAATGTTTTTCAAGAGTGGTAAAACTTCTGAACAATTTATCGTAAGTCTCTTTTTCAATGAAATCCTTTTTATTGAGAAGCTCGGTCTCAAGTTTGAGACACTTTTTACATTCATGCACATTCACAGAAGCATTATTTACAGAAGAATTCAAAATTATGTTCACAATATCTTTATTAATGACTTGTTCCAAGAGTCGTTTGTTTTCATTCAAAACTTGATTCATTTTGACTTCAAATGTTTTTGACTCTAAACGATGTTGTTTCCACAACATGTTCCATTTGATGAAAGACATTTTGGACTTCAAAAAGTTCATCAATCAAATATTGATCGAATGTATTAAATAAGTCCTTCAGAGCTTTTACAAATGGAATTATTTCATCCCTAAAACAAGCTTTTGTATGTTCAAACCCCCACGAGCCCTCGGTGATGGCTGTGGCCATGGTTCTTTCTTTGACAACCACGTTAAAACCAGTAAGATGGTGTTTAAGTTTCTTCAAAATCGTATTAACCATGCTGACATTAGGAAGTTCTTTTAGAACTTCAACTTTGGTGGGTCTATTAGAAGGAGTGTGATCTGAAGAATTCATAGAATTCTGAGACCAAAAGGCTTGTTCGGCAGATAATTCAGTTTGTGGAACAAATCGTGTTTCAAAATCTTAAGAAAGTTTGTTAAGAACAGCATAATCGACTGGTGTAGTATTAACTTTCTTTTCTAACATCATAGGATCTTGTTGTTTTAAAAGCATTTTTGAACGACTCTCTTCAGCAAGCATTAAGGTCTCTTCGGAGTCAGGAATCACAATAGCACTAGTATTCTTAATGACATTACCATCATAAAGCTTTGGTTCCAACTGCTGAGCTTTCTTCAGATAGAAAGGATTTTGAAAAGCTAGAGCTTGTTTAGTGGTATGATCATAGAAAAACTGAGATTTAGTCAACATGTGAACAGTTTGCACAGATTGATCTCTTTTAAAAACAATATTATCTAGCTGTTTGATCTTCTTTTCTAAGGCAATTTCCCTATCAATGTTTCTAGATTCTTCTTTCTTAATAATCATTTTTTAGAAGAGTAACTGTTTGCATTAAAGATTCCTTTTCTTTTAAATGTTCTGAAAGATTTTGTTTAAGACAATCAATCTCTACATACTGTGCACTTGAATCTGAAACGATATCATTACTTTTTAAATCAACATTTTGTCCTTCTTTCAAAACTTTAACCTGTTCCTTATATCTTTCAAGCTCAGCAGTTAAAGTATCATTGACACTTTTATTGTCCAGATTTATCTTGGTATAATTAACTACTTGGGTTTTTAGTTGTTCAATCACAGATAATATCAGTGCATCTTGTTGTGCAAATGAGTTAGAATTCTGAATAGTTGCCTGTTGTGATTCTATCACATACTAAGAATAAGGAATGATGTTGCTATCACTAGTTATTTTAGTCTCTGAATTATTCACAACACTTGACAGTTCAAAAGACGGCATCGCCTGCACAACTTGATTCATCAAGTTGTTATTTACATTATCATGATTGTTTACCTCAGCAAGAGCATCTGAACCATAATGAGATAAATTCACCATGAGAGCAATTTTGGTTGTGTTAAGTTCATCACAATCAGAGTCATATGTATCCAAATCATTGGCTTGATAAGCGGCATTATAGGTAATGACTGGCTGTGTGGCTTGACCTTCTGCAATACCTGGATCTGCCAAAAATGCTAGCTCTTCCTCATGTAGAATTTGACCATTTGCTTGTGCTTCTACTAACAAAACGTTTTCCCAAAACCACGAAACATGTCTCTTCCTTTTTGGTTTTAGGCACTGCTTTGCCATGTGGCCTTCTCCTTGATAGTTAAAGCACTTGACCACCCTTTGACCTGTAGACTTTGTTCCAGATGAACCAGCTCCAAATAAGTTTTGTCTTTCATGCAGCTGTTGAACAGTAACTCTTCCATCCTGAATCGTTTCTTGTTGTCGAGGGTTTGAAAAATTTCTCAGCTGATTGTTCGTGGAAGGGAAACGAGATGTGACCACTGTAGATAAGAACGGCATCATCTTGTTGATTGCGTCAATTGGATCATCACCTTTATTGAATATAAGGACAGCAAGACCAGAGTCTAAAGTAGGAAACTCTGTCTGTTGTGGTTGATAATCAATCTGAGAGATAGCTTGTGGTTGTTGGAAAATGGTTTAAGGTGCATTAGATTGGTAAGTAACTGCTTGCGGGGTTGATGGGTGACTGACTGAATACTGCTGATTGGGATAAGTAACTCCATACTGAGATAATGAGCTTTGCTGCCGGGGGTTGTTGTATGTTGTTGTTTAATAAGTGTTGTATTGGTGGTTTGCGACAAGTGCCAACGGATCATGACTTCGTTCTTTCAAAAGACGAATTTCATTTGCATATGCTTCATGGTGTTCAAGATGAACAAAGAGTTGATCAAAGTTCATGACATGCATATCCTTTACCAATTTGACATCAGTCATAAATTTGCTCCATTCCGGAGGAAGACTGTTTAAGAACTTCGTGTTGACTTAAAACTGTTGCAACCTCATCTGGTAAATGTGCATATCGTTGATCAATTGATCAAATCTGTGGTAATACTGAGACATGGTTTCTCCATTAATGTAAGCAAACTTATCAAAAGAATCATATAACTTGCACTCTCTTTCTTGTTTAGTCAATGACGTTCCTTGCATTAATAGCTTAATTCGTTCCTATAAATCCTTGGCTACACGATGGTGACTCACAAGTGCATAGATGGCTACTGGAACTCCTTAAAGAATGATGTTTGTTGCCTTGACATCAGATTCATATTGAAGTTTCTCGGGTGCTGACAGTTCAGGAACTCTCTTTCTTCTCATTTCCCTATTTTCTTCAATCATGTTCAAACAAGGGAACCGTTTCTGATAGATTCAAGGATCAAGTAACCATTTTCGTAGTTTTCCATGTACAGCTCGATTCTACTTTTCCACGAGTCGTACATAAGCTTGTCCAACATTAGAGGTCTGCTATCAGTACCATTTAGGATAGCGAATTCGGTAAGAGAAGACATTTTTAACTTTGTATGTTTAAGGATTATTGTCTGATCGAACGGTGGTAGAAAGAAATTATGTTTTAATTAAGGTTGTCTTTTAAGTCTTGAGATTTGTTTAGTTCAGTTTCAATTAAACTTGACTAGTTCGATGGTCTCTGAAATCAACTAGTTCGGTGGTCTTTAGAAAAAATGACTAGTTCGATGCTTCTAAGAAAAAACGACTAGTTGGGAGCTTCTTAGAAAAAACGACTAGTTCGGTGCTTCTTAGATGACTAGTTTGGTGCTTCTTAGATGACTAGTTCGGGTGCTTCTGAGATGACTAGTTCAAGTATCTCTGAAATGACTAGATCGGTTATCTTCTGGAGATGACTAGTTCGGGGTATCTCTGATGTATACTAGATCAGCACTCATTGAAGATTGACTAGATCGGCACTTTGAAACCCACAACTAGTTTGACACTGACTAGTTCGGCACTGACTAGTTTGATACTTATTAGATGACTAGTTCGGGTGCTTTTGAGATGACTAGTTTGGGTATCTCTGAAATGACTAGATCGGTTGTCTTCTGGAGATAACTAGTTCAGGTATCTTTGATGTAGACTAGATCGACACTCACTAAAGATTGACTAGATCGGCACTTTGAAACCCACAACTAGTTCGGCACTGACTAGTTCGGCACTGACTAGTTCGGCACTGACTAGTTCGACACTGACTAGTTCGGTACTTTACGAAACCCACTTTTTCCAAAACTCAAAAAGACACGTTTTTGATGATTTTTTTTTGAAAATTTTTGTACCAAAAGTGTTACTAAGCCTATAGGGACAAGAAAAATGAAAACTTTAAGGTTTTTAAGCCAAAAAATATAAAATCAAGATTTTGACCTTTATAAAGCTTACGAACACAAATGAAAAAAACTAAGAGATTTTTCTATGAATCTAAGCACACACCTATATCCAAGGATACTAGATCAAAGCTACCTATGTAGATGATCCTTTAGTGTGGATTTTAAAATTGAAAACTAAGAAAAAAATCAAAAGACGAATGGTATTTAGAGGAAAAACTACACGAAAACTTTATCAAACACAATATTTAAACACACCACTTCATGGCTCTTGATACCAATTGTAGAATAGTTATAATTACTTAACACATACACAAAATATTTAGCAAGAAATGTTAGATAGAGAAAGACTTTGGGAGGAAGGTTTTGGTGAGAGAAAGATGAGAGAGAAAATACTTGTTGAACTATATGAGAAATAAAACCAACTAACCACCTCTCCAAGGCATGGAGAGGTGTATATATACTTACAAGGGGCGGATAGGCCTTGGCTTAATGGACTTATCCATGGGCCTTGGTCTAACTACCTAAGTAAGTTTCCAAATATTAACTTGACGAGCTAACTACTGATATCTATGAAGTGACCGAGACTTTTCTAGGAATTTCGTATTCCTAACACTCAATCTCCAATTCATTCAAAACCCTTTTACCCTAACTTTTTTAATACCATTTCTCAATCCCATTTGGCTTCGTTTGAAATGCAACAAAGTATCAACCTCACCGTTTAGCCAAACCGCCTTCTGGACTGGTATATTAGTACTTTTCCTAACCCCAAACCCAACTTGCTTCTTATTTATTCGAAAAATGAAGAATCATAGATAAAGAAAATCACTTTTGAAATCCAACCCATTGTAGAACAAAATTACCTCCTGCATCTCAGTCAAATAGTGTTGAGGACACTTCATCAAGAGTTCTTTAAAGCGCTCCCATGCTTGAAAAAGGGTTTCATCTGACTCTTGCTGAAAGTTGTTGATTTCCTCCATTTTCTTCGCAGTTCGACCAGGTGGGCAATATTTGTTCAAAAACTTAGTTTTAAGATCTTCCCAAGTTTTGATCGAACCAGTTGGTTCATTTCTTAGCCAACGACTTGCGGCTCCAGTTAAGGATATAGGGAAGACTCGGAGCATTAGTTGATCCACAGTGATGTTAGGAACATGGAATAAGTCAACTATTTCGAGAACTTTCTCAATGTGTTCATTTGCATCCTCGTTATCCGAACCGCTAAATGTGTTTTCTCGAAGCTCCTTAAGAAATTGTCCTTTCAGTTCAAATTGATCTTTGTTATCAATTTTAGGTCTAGCAACTCCCGATCCATAGTCTGTTCGGGTCTTGCTCATGTATTGCTCCATTGTTTCCGCCATTGCTTTTGCTTCTTCTTCCTCCGAGTATTCTTGGTCAGAAAGTAAATTGAAATCAGGCGATCTCAATTCGTCAAGACTTAGAGTCTTGAAGTGTCTCCTTGATGTTCTTTGTAAGGTGTAAATAGTTCTCTCGTAGAACTCCTTGTCATGCACTACCTGAAACAAGGGATAAACAATCAGTAGGATTTGTCCTAGAGAAAGGTAAAAAATTTGGTACGAAAATCAAATATTTCAGCTTCTGTTCCAGGCGATCGATACGCCGTATCCAATGGAAGTGGATACGCCGTATTAATCTGATAGGATGATATAACACCCTTATTTTGACAAATATAGCAGCGGATGCTAATCTGGGGTATTATTTCTTAGTACAACAGTCATAATCATAGAAAACGACTCGTAAAGAGACGTTTTTGTAAAATTTAGTTATCATTCATTTATTCATCAGAGTTTTACAAGAAGAGAGATCCCAAAATCTAGAAACATAAAGTTTGAATGATAACAGTTTAGCCATCTTCAAGTCCGTGCCACTCCGTACCATAAATTGCTCAATTACCTGAGATAAACAATCTAAAAAGATCAACACAAAGGTTGAGTGATATTCATAGGTTTATAATAAACAGTTTGAATACAAGTCATCATGAATAGTGAGTTATGTTGTTATACACCCATAATAGTAATAATTGCAATGAGTATAATTATTATAGAAAATAGTATTATTGCCCTAAGCTCATGACACCGAGGCCTTGAGAAAATCAATAATCACAAGTAGTTGCCCTAACGGGTGCCTTTGCCAAACACCCCCATAGTGATTCAAATGAAGTGCGTTTGGTTACCCCATGAACGGGTACACCAGCGGGGGAGTTCAGTCCCAAATAGATCTATTCATAGCATTCATGCTTACTCCGAAAAGTAATTAACGATTCATGATAGTGGGGTCTTAATGGAAAAAGTAGGGACTTAGGCAATATTATATCAGGATAGCATACAGTTGGAAAAACACTTGTATTCATGTTTTATAGCATGTATCCCCCTCGCGGGTTTATGAAACATTAGAAGATTTAAAATGCGAGGCTATGAACTCACCTTAACAGGGAAATCTGATTGATGGAAAAATTATATCAATGAAATGCGTCTGTATGGTAGTACAATGTTATCTACACGGGCGGGAAAGTTCAGTATAACTGAAAGTAAAACGGCTTCAACACGCAACCTGAAGTAATATGTCAAGTCTTAGTTTGATTGTTTATATTTTAAAACTTCATAAAGTTTTAATGTAGTATCATTTTGATTTATTTATTGTGGAAATATTGCATCACTGTTCGGACTATCATAATCCAGAGGCCATGTAGTATCGTTTGAGGAGCCAGGGCACTTTAAATCGTAAACCCAGCAAACTCGTCAAAACGAATACCTAAATGGAATCCCTCACATGAAATTCCATAGTAACGCGATACGTTATAGTTTTAAGTTTCTTCAAAAACTAGTCGATGGTAAATTACGTTAAATATATAACGTAATTGTTTTATAATGCGTCGATCGATGATTAATAACGATAAATGTGTCAGGTTTTAACAAAATTGAGTCTTATAATATTTATATATATTTTTATAATTTGTATAAAAATATTATATTTTATATTTTTAAGA
>BQNB010062382.1:14020-36095 GCA_026074375.1 Tanacetum coccineum | reverse complement strand
TCATGAACCGTTAAAAATTTTGTTTGTGTTTGTTTATATATTATATGAACGAACATGAACAGAATTTTACGTTCGTCTAGTTAAATGAACGAACATGAACAAAAGTCTTGTCCGTTCATTTATGTTCGTGAACGTCCGATTATGCATTCATTAACGTTGATTTATTTGTTCAAATTCATATACTGTTTCATTTTATTATATTCTATGTTTACAAGAACTTTACTTAAACAAAACAACGATAATAAAACCCAATATTATGTATATATTTTTTATAAATATTACGTTTATTAGTCTATGTTCATATATGTTCGTTCGTTTATGTTCATTTAGTGATTAATGAACGAACATAAACGAACATGAACACCTTATTTTCTTAATAAACCAACATGACCAAAAAAAGTTGTTTGTTTAAGCAATCGTGTCCGTTTATTTGTCTGATTAAAATTAAACGATCGCACATGAACAAGGTTTCGTTCGTGTTCGACCGATTCGTTTAGAGCCCTAACAAAATGTCAGCCGTTGCTTGGATACTCTATATTGCTCGGATACGCTTAACAATTATTTTGATTAGTGAGATGTGAGCATAGCCACCAACCAAATTGCTATAAGTTCAAGTAGAGACATTATGGGATTATGTGAAATGAGTAAAAAAGAATATTTAAATAGAAAGTATTGCATATGGAAATATGCAGTAAAAATACATATTACAGAGTGAGTCGAGATCCACAAAGAACACATCCCAATCAAAGAACAAAACAAGTGATCATGGCCCTTGATCTAATCTCCATCCAATGGCTATAATTAAACCATACAAAATATATAAAACCCTAAAAATAACCACCCACCTCTCATTTAATTATTTATTTCTCTCCCTTGAAAAAACACACACACAACTGTACCTTCATCCTCTCCGCCGGAATCACAACCACCCTCGCCGGAAACACAAAAAACCTTGCCGGAAACACCACAACCCTCGCCAGAAAACGTAACAACCATCGCCGCTTAATTCCAGCACTGTAAATCACCGAAAAAAACAACAACAATCATCGGAAATACAACAACCTCGCCGGAACCACCATAAACTTCCCCGGAAAACGTTGATTTACCTGAAACACACACAATCACTGTTAAAAATGAATGAATATCAATGAAATGATGTTATGGAAGTCGTTAAACAGGTTGATCTAAACAAACAAGTTGTTGAGTCCGATAATGAGCTTGAATCTGATACTGAAGATGTTTTACCAGAAGTCGTAGATCCAGATGCTGTTATAGAAGAAGTTACATGTAAAATTACATGTGATTTTTTAGCTTTTGCTTTTTTGTTTCTTATTTATTAGGTTTTGATTATGCCTGTAAGTGTTTTTTATAAATAAATTCAAATCACATATGATTGTTCTGTGATTCTATTGTTGTATTGCTCTGTGATGAAACAAATCACAATCACATGTGATTCTAATGTGTTGTAATGGTTTGTTATAAGAGGATCAGAATAGATTGAAACAAACAAGATTTGATTTTCATTTAAGGAGTGAATCACATGTGATTTTGGTGAATCACATGTTGTGCCTATATAAAAATCATTTTGTTAGTACTTGTGATAACAGAAGAATCACATGTGATTCCAGTGCAATCACATGAGATTTCAGAAGAATCACTTGAGATTCAAGTAGAATCACATGAGATTAAAGTGGAATCTCATGAGATTAAAGTGGAATCTCAAGAGATTCAAGTGGAATCTCATGAGATTCCTAAACTAAGCCTAATTATAAATCCAAACACAATGATTCACTTACTTGTTGAGTATTATTGTTTCTTCTTTACTCTTGTGTTAAGATTCCGCATTAACACTTTGAAATTCATAGTTAGTGTCTGCATATAGTTATTTGGATTTATCCAAGTGGTCTATCGTCTTACAAAGGCTAACAGATCCTAAACAAGGACCTACAAGTGGTATCAGGCCTTTAGAGGAGACTATCTGCAGAAAGAAGAACTATAGAACCACAAAACAACAACAATTCCAAATTGTCAACAACTTGCAAATGATGATTTCTCACACATCTCCAGTGATGGTGAAGAATCAAACCATGAGGATGAAGTCAGACACTGGTTGCTACACCTAAACCACAACAACAAATGGATTCCCCAAAACTTCTGCAATCTCAAAAATATTAAAATCCCAATTCTGAAGACGAAGGAGTATGATATATGGCAATGGAGAAGGAGCATACTTTGGTAACATTGACAATGAAGTATGGACGGTTAGTCAGAATGGTAACTCCAAGAATAGAATTTCCAACTGGGAAAGGATGTGTTGTTCGAGTACTTTCACAGTCTCTGTGCAGCAGTATTCAAGCTGTTTGAAAAAGAAAGTAAGGCTAAGATATTTATGCTGATGGCCATTCCTAAAAGAACATATGAGAAGATTTCATGGAATAGATGATGCACAAGAGATCTGGGAAAGCCATCGAACTAGGGTTTGGTGGCAATGTAATTCAAAGAAATGAGGGAGGGCTGCTTGTCAAACAAAACAGTTTGAAGCATTTATAATATCAATTCTGATACAGGACTAGAAAAGGGGTATGACAGTTTCAACAGTTACTTTCTCAATTGAAGTCATGGTGCTGATGGTATCAACAGGAGAGTTGCAAAATAACATAAGTTTCTTAGATCTTTGCCTTCAGCATGGTCCAATCTGGCAATGACAATGAGAACTAATCCAGAGATTGACAATTTATCTATTGATGATTTGTACAATAACCTTAGAGTGTTTGAGCAAGAAATTCAAGGTGCTCCAAAACCATCTTCAAGTGCTCAAAATGTTGCTTTTGTTTCACAAAGCAAAAGTAGCACTAATAAGGTTAAGTCTGGTTTCTCTGGTGCATACAGTTCTTGCACTCCTTCTACTTCTTCAACCAATGTTCCTGAAAAAGAAGTTCTTGCTGGTTTTGCTGATGAAGTAATCTACTCCCTCTTTGCCAAACAAACAGAGGATTTGGACTTACTTCATGAAGATTTGGAACAGATTGATGATGTAGATATTGAAGAAATGGACATCAATTGGCAAATAGCAATGATTGCTATTCGAATGAAGAAGTTTTATAAGAAAACAGGAAGGAGAGTTCGAGTGGATGGAAAAACCCCTGTTGGTTTTGACAAAAAGAAGCTTGAGTGTTTCAATTGTCACAACACTGGTCACTTTGCTAGAGAATGTACAGCAAAGGGGACATATGATGGAAAGAAGAAGAGAGACTCTCTTTATCAACATCAAGAAGCTGGGAAGCAAGAGAAGAATCAGATGGGTTTGCTGACAATGGATGATGGGATTGTCAATTGGGGAGAACATACTGAAGCTGAAGAATCAAATCATGCACTTATGGCTATCAGCTCAAGCAATGAGGTATCTTTGTGTTCTAAAACTTGTATTGATTCATATAATAAGCTTAAAACACTGTTTGATGAACAAATGAATCAGTTAGGTGATCAAGAAGCACAAATACTTGCCTATAGTCTAGCTGTTAAGAAACTAGAAGCTCAACTTGTTACTTCTCAAAAACAGCAACTTTCTCTAAATGAAAAGCTTGCATTTCAAGCTAATGAAATACATGAAAAAGATGAAAAGCTTAAAAGATATAGGAGAATAGGAATGAAAGCTGTAAAAGAAAAGGAACAATTGCAGAAAACAGTAGATTCATGGAACAATTCTTCCAAGAATCTTTGGAGATTAATTAATTCTGGCATGAGTTCAAATGATAAACTTGGCTTAGGGTTTGAAATACAATCTAATGATGAGGTTCTAAGTTATGAGGAAGAAATGAATTTTTCTGTCTTTAAGTGTTCAAAAGAGGATTCAATAGGAAAACCTTCGTACAGTAGATTTACAAAGACCAATGATTTTAAAGGTGTCCCACCTCCTTTAAGTGGAGATTATACTCCTAAACCACAAGAGGAAATTGATGATTCTTTGTATGTTTATGGTAAAAAGGGTCCTCAAAAACCTGAAATTAGTGTGTCAGATGACAATTCTTCTGAGCATTCTACCTGTCAATCCAATGACAGTGAAGGATCTTGTGGAAATACCTCTGAGCACTCTTTTGAGACTGAATCAGAAAGTTTAGATGAACCAAATGAGATGTCTAAGTCAAGGTTGGAAGTAACAAATGAAAAAGATGTGTCTGTTCCAAAATCAACAGAAGTTGCACCTAGTTGTGTCTCACACATAAAAACTCCTAGGCAACCACTCAAAGAACACATAAAGTTAATAGGAAGAATTGGAATGATATGATGGAAGAAACTAGGGGATGTGAGGTTACTCTTTTACAAGAGGAAAATGTTTTTATTTGTGGTAGTTTCTATGTCATTTGATTAAAGATTGGACTAGTTGAAAAGAAAATGGCAAGGGAAGCTGAGGTTAAGAGGGTTGTTAATACTGGTAATTGGATGGAAAAACCAGTCTGGACAAAAGCTAACAGGGTCAATCACTCAAATAAATTTGTTCCTAGATCAGTACAACTTAATGCTGGTAGGCCAAATTTTAATTCTGTTAGGCCTAATATTAATACTGGTAGGACAAATATTAATTCTGTTAGGCCTAAAGTTAATGCTGTTAGTTCTAATGTTAATACTGTTAGATCTAGACAGCTAGTACCTCACAAGACCTCAAACAGTTTTAGTCCCAAAAGACCACAGATGAATCAAATTAATCAAAGAAGGGATTTTTCAAAATCACATTCATCTGTAAAAAGACCCTTTGCAAAAACTACAGCACAAATGTATCATTCTAATGTTGTAATGGGAATTTGGGGATATGCTGTTAAGACCTCAGCAAGTTATAATTGGAGGAACTCTAGACCAAACTTCAATTATAACAGTGGACCAACTTTTATTAGAACTGTGAATGCTAAAGGTCCACAAGGCAGACCCAAGCCTGTAAAGGCCTGGGTCCCTAAGAGAGACTAATTTCTCTTTTTCATGTGCAGGAACATCCACTAAAGAACATGGTAGATAGAGGTATATTTGATAGTGGATGCTCAGGGCACATGACAGGTAACAAGGATCAACTGGAGGATTTTGAAGAATTCAATGGGGGATCTGTTACCTTTGGAGGTAGCAAAGGCTACATATCTGGTAAAGGAAAAATAAGAGTTGGTAATTTAGATTTTGATAGTGTGTCTTTTGTAAAAGAATTAGGGCATTTTAACATTTTCTCAATATCACAAATATGTGATAAGCAGCACAAGGTTCTTTTTACTGAAACTGAATGTCTTGTTGTGTCTTCTGATTTTAAGATGCCTGATGAAAATTAAGATAATTTTGAAGGTACCTAGACAACCACAATATATACTGTTTTGATAAGAAGAAACCTACTCCTGCAAAAGGGTTCTTGCCCTATTTGAATGCTAAACGCAATTGATGACTCTAAATTATGGCATAAAGGTTAGGTCATATCAATTTTAAACAACTAAACCAAACTGGTGAAGGAAACCTTGTTTGAGGTTACCTTTAAGTTTTCAATAAATGACCCATTATTGTGTTGCCTGCCATAAAGGTAAACAACACAGGGCATCTGCAAGGCCAAGTTAGAAAGATTAATCACTGAGCCACTACACACCTTGCATATGGATATTTTTGGTCCTACTTCTGTAAAAAGCATTAATCATGCAAGTTATTGCCTTGTAATTACTGATGATTGTACCAGATTTAGTTTGTATTCTTTTTGGCTCTAGGATAAAATAGTGGCATTCTCAGACCTTTAAGTAGGCCAGATTGAAAACAGCTTAGTCATTGGGTTAAAATCATTTTGATCGTAATGGCACTGAATTTAAGATAGAGACATGCTGGAATTTTATGGAAACAAGGATAAAATAAGAGTATAGTAATGCCAAGAACTCCACAACAAAATGGCGTTGCGAAAGAATGATTGGAAACCTATTTGAGGCTGTAGACTATGATAGCAGATTCTCTCATTACCAACCACTTATTTGGGCTGAAGCAGTAGTACTGCTTGCTATATTGTTTAATGGGTAAGAGTGGGACAAACCTCAAAACAAAACTCCATATGAGCTTTTGTTTGGCCACAAACCAAATTATTGCTACATAAGACCTTTTGGTGTCATGTTTCCATTCAGATACTCTTAGTGTGCTTGCTAGTTTGTGGAAATCTAATGATGGTTTCTTAGTTGGTTTACTCACCTAAATAGCAAAGCTATAGGGTTTATTAATTTAGTGACAAAAAGAGTAGAAGTAAATCTGCATGTTAATTTTCTTGAAGATAAACCCAATGTCAAAGGAGTAGGGTATAGATGGATGTTTGATATTGATTATCTTACTGATTCTATGAACTATATTCCTGTATCTTTGGAGAATCAAGCTAACCCACATGCAGGTGCTTCAGAAGTAACTAACAGTGCAGGTACTTCACAAACTCTAAGTTTTAATGCCTCTGAGGAAAAAGATGAGGATGTAGAGCTTATTGTTGTACCTTCAACTGTGAGGAATACTAAAGAAAAAGCTGAATCAAGGAAATCTTCCACAAATTCAAAGAAAGAAGAGATCTTGACAGAACTTCAACAAGAGAAGAAGGCTTCTTCTACTGACACTTCAGAAGATAATCCTAAGATTCTAGCTTTTAGAAAAGAGTTGGAAGAAATTGCTCTAAAGCATTTAGGAAAAGTATCTGAAAACACCACTACCAGTACTACTTCAGTTAATACTGGTAGTGAGCCAGTTAACACTGGTAGTTTTGATCTTGATGATTCTCCTATGCCAGAGCTCGAAATCTTTCACAAGTCTGAGACAGGAATTTTTGATGAGGCATCTTATGATGAAGAGGGTGTGATAACTGATTTCAACAGCCTACCAACAAAAATTGAAGTCAGTCCTACTCCTACACTTAGGATTCACAATATTCACCCAAAAAGTCAAATCCTTGGTGATCCTAAGTCAGCTGTGCAAACTAGAAGCAAAGTGCAGAAAAAATCAGAAGCTCATGCTCTTCTCAGTTATATTCAAAAGCAGCAAAGAAACAATCATAAAGATCAACAACATTGTTTGTTTGCCTGTTTTCTATCTCAGTAGGAACCTAAAAAGATTGCTGAAGCTTTACAAGATGACAATTGGGTTCAAGCCATGCAAGAAGAACTGTTACAGTTCAAGCTATAACAAGTATGGGTTCTTGTAGATCTTCCACATGGAATGAAGGTGATTGGTACAAAGTGGGTCTACAGAAATAAAAGAGATGAAAGAGGTGTGGTTGTGAGGAATAAAGCAAGATTGGTGGCCCAAGGGTACACACAGGAAGAACGTATTGACTATGATGAGGTTTTTGCTCCTGTGGCAAGGATAGAAGCTATCAGGTTATTTTTAGCCTTTGCCTCATTTATGGGGTTCATAGTATTCCAAATGGATGTCAAAAGTGCTTTTCTGTATGGCACTATAGATGAAGAGGTTTATGTCTCACAACCTCCTGGTTTTGTTGATCCTGATCATCCTAATAAGGTTTATAAGGTGGTCAAAGCTTTGTATGGACTGCATCAAGCTCTAGAGCTTGGTATGCTATTTATCAACTTTCCTAGAGAGAAGCATGGGATACTATGAGGGCCACAAGTGATAAGACTTTATTATTCCCCCCTAAAAGGACGAAATGGAATATCATGCTGGTTAATTGTATGTTGATGATATTAATTTTTTAGTTCTACCAACAGTCTTTGTGTGATGAGTTTGGAAGCCTTGATGAAAAGCATATTTCAGATAGGTTCCATGGGTGAAACTCACCTTTTTCTTAGGGACTACAAGTCAAACAGAGAACAAGGGAGGAATCTTCATATCTCAGGACAAGTATGTAGCTGAGATACTCAAGAAATTTGATCTTGTAAATGTGAAAGCTGCAATAACACCCATGGAGACCAAGGTGCCTCTGACAAAGGATGAGGAAGCTATTGATGTAGATGTACACTTGTACAGATCCACGATAGGTTCCCTCATGTACTTAACTGCCTCTAGACTCTGATATAGATTTATGCAGTATGTGTTTGTTCCACGTGTTTCAGGTAACTCCAAGACTTCTCATCTCAATGTTGTTCAAGAGATTCTTCTAGTATCTTATAGGCAAACCCAAACTTGGGCTTATGGATATCCTAGGACTCACCCTTGACTTGGATGCATTCTCTGAGAGTGATTATGTGGGTCCAACCTTGACAGGAAATCCACAACAGGTGGTTGTCAATTTCTTGGACAAAGACTTATCTCATGGCAATGTAAGAAACAGACAATAGTGGCTACTTCAACAACTGAAGCTGAATATGTAGCTGCTGCAAATTGCTGTGGACAAGTATTGTGGGTTCAAAATCAATTACTGGGACTAGGTTTTCATTCATGAATACCAAACTCACATTGACACACGAAAGCACAATTGCATTATGAAAAATCCAGTATATCATTCCAGACAAATGCACAACGTGATTACGTCACCCACTTTATAAGAGATGTTTTGGAGAGCTCATTTGGTTGAGAAAATTCACACAGACTTAAATGTAGCTGACCTATTGACCAAACCTTTTGATGGACCACGGTTTAATTACTTTGTGGTTAGCATTGGTATGATAAACCCATAGCTACATTTAAGGGGAGGCTTAGTTGTATAGTTTGTTTAATTCTGGTAGCTAAGTAGTCTTAATACTGTTAGTTAGTCTATATTAATCCTGGTAGCTATGTCATATTAATACTGGTAGTTAAGTAGTATTAATTCGGGTAGATTATTTTCATTAATTCTGTCTATATACTCTCTTGCAGCATGTTTTTCTTTGTTTCAGACTAATTTTTTGCAGGCATAGCATGGATGTGCAGATGAAAGGCAAGCATGATAAGGTTTTAGCTTTTGTAAATCTTCAATAAATACTTAATTCTGGTTGAAAAAGAGTTAATTCGGGTTGATTCTTAATTAATTCCGTTTGACCAAAATTAAGTCTGGTAGTGAAATTTTTAATACTGGTAGGTTATTATTAGTGCTGGTTGCGGGAACTTTGACTTTCTTCTGCTTTATCACTGTTTAAATGTTACGGTTACAGATTTTTACGTCGCTATTATCTATTCTCAAAGAAGCTATATATAGATAAAGATTGATTTCTCTTTCATACTTATCTTTTTATTGCTATCTCCTTTTCGCAAAGTAAAAATCTTCTTTTTATAACAAAAATAGTCAAGCGTCCTGTTACCAGCATCTACAACCTCACTCGCATCAACACCCAAGTAAACATTCATCCCTCTCATTGATACGGTTGTCTCATGGCACAATTAAAATATTGTGACAAACACAATTAAGTGGGGGGTTTTGCGCAAGCCTAACGAAAGTGCAGGGTTTGCTGAGATAGTGGATTTTCTTCGAGGTTCCAACCTCAGGTATGCCTTAACTTCTAATCCAACTATCTATGTTTCCCTTGTAAAACAGTTTTGGCAGACTGCTACTACCAATACTATAGCTGATGGGACTCTAGAAATACATGCAACCATTGATACCATAAGGTACACAATCACTGAGGCGTCTATTAGAGATACACTTCAATTAGCAGATGCCACAGGATTTTACACTGTTGCCAAACTGATGAAATTTATTTAGGGGATGGGCCACATGGTGTATTCTACTGATGGAATCATTCACCTTTGGAAAGCTTTTTTCAACACCCAATGGAGATTTTAGTCCACCATCTTTTGCATTGTATAAGCTCTAAAAGTGGTGGATGGGATCAATTCGGTAGCAATATTGCTACAGCTTTGATTTGTCTATCCACTGATTGAGTTTATAATTTTTCAAAACTTATCTTTGATGGTATGGTGGCAAATTTGAAAAGCAAGACAAAGTTTATCGATTATCTCGGTTTCTGCAATGATTTTGAATATTCAAAACGGAAAACAAAACACCTTTATCTGTCTGTGACCCTGACCAAAAAGATCTTTGGGAATATGAAAAGGGGTTTTCGAGGGGCACCAAGACCTTTATTGCCTGCTATGTTACTTGTTGCTACTACTAATCCAACTACAGGTCAAGAACATCATGCTGTGACTCAATCTCAACCATCATCATCCACACTTCCAGTCCCATCTACACCATCACCTCCAGTACAATCTCCACCACCTATCCCTGCATCCATACCTACACCTACACCTATACCTAAAACTGAACCTGCACCATTTGAACACACCTTTGAGGAGCCATCTCCTATCCACCAACACTTCTCACCCCTATAAGAACAGGCTCACGGACAAATGACTATGGATGATTTACTTCAAGTAGTTCCTTAGTTGATATCAAGAATTGACAGCCTGGAAACGGATCTCAAACAAACAAAGCTGACAATGAGGAATGCTATTGTGAAGTTAGTCAAGAAAGTGAAGAAGCTGGAAGGGTTTTTGAAAAGGAGAAATATGGTTTTATCAGACTCAGAAAAGGAAGAACCTGAGGCTCAGGGGAGGAAAAGTTAAGATGATCCTCTAGCTTCTTTGGTACAAGGACTGGTTACTCCTTCTATGACAAAAGTGAATGCTTCAGGGGAGGAACAAGTGGAATACATAAGTCCTAATACTCTTGAAGCAGCCAAAACTCTCTCAAGGGTTGCCTCTCTAAAGCCAAAGTCCATTGATAAGGGAAGGAGATATAAGAGAAGAAAAGAGACTAAGGGAAAGAAGGTAGTCTCAAGCTTGGATTTTCAAGAAGAAGTTGATACTGGTGCTAAAGAAGTTAATACTGCTGAAGGAGTTAATACTGGCAGTATTAAAATTAGTACTGTTAGTGAACAAGTTAGTACTGGCAGTGCTAAAAGGTCTATTCCTTCTCCTGATAAAGGCCAAAGAGCAGGAAAAGCTCCTATGATCATTGAAGAAACTCCTAAGAAGTCAAAGGAACAAATTTTACAGGAGGAAGCTAGCCTTGCTGAAGCAATCAGATTGGATACTTTACAGAAAGAAGAGGTGGCTAAACAAGTACATTTGGATTCTCTCCTAGCACAAAGAATTGCAGAAGAAGAAGAATTAAATGAGCAACAAAAGAAAAGAAGAGCTCAAGTTCAATTTGAAGCTCAGCATTACACAGATGAAGATTGGGATTTAATTAGAGCAAAGATTGAAGCTAATGCAGAGTTGTCAAAAAGCATGCTAGGAAGTGACTTACAAGGAGAAGATTTTGCAAAGAAGATGGTTGATCTAGTAAATCAAAGGAAGAAATATTTTGCAGAGGAAAGAGCAAGAGCTAAAAGAAATAAGCCCATGACCCAATCACAGCTGAAGACATATATGATGAATTATTTGAAGAATCAGGGGACATGGAAGTTATCTCAGCTGAAGAATTTGAGTTTTGAAGAAGTTAAGGAAGAATTTGATAAGCTAGTGAAACAGGTTGAATCTTTCAGGTTAATCCTTTGCACCAATGAATTTTAAAGCCACAACAAGCAATTTTTGAAAAGAAATTTGGTGAAGAGCTTCAGCAAAGACTCCAAAAAGAATGAAAGATGATGAAGCAAGGATGATTAAGCCAACAAGAAGTCTGGAAAAAGAAGAAAACAGATGGCAAGAAGAGGATTGCATACAAACATTGATAAGGATGACTCTAAGGTTCAGATGAGGTTAGTGAACAAGATGATTCTGTCACAGGTACTAAAATTCCAATTAATCTTTTCTTGTAGCTATGAAAACACCTAGTATAGCCACCTATACGATCATCAAGCAAGGAGAAAAAGGAGCGTACCAAATAGTTAGGGAAGATGGAACTAATATAGTGTACATTAATTTTGGTGCTATGTTGAAGTCTAATATCTAAGAGATGATCTTACTTAATTTATATAGGATTGTAATGAATAGATATGGGAAGGACGGACACAGAGGAAGAGCTCGAGAGGAGTATTTTTGGGAAATATTTAATAGATCATGTTTTGAAGAACCTCTTAGTAACAGATCCTATATGTAGTGAATTGGGACAGCAAAAGAATCATAAGTTTGAATATAATGATCCTGTAAGTACAAATAAGAACTTAGAGTCAATGGATATTTATATGTTAATTGAAAGAACATATCCATTATCTGCTGAGATGTGCAAAGCCATGCTAGATAAGAAACTACAAGGAGGAAAGCCAGATGAGAATTGGTTTACAAAATATAAAAATGTGAAGGAAAAGCAAGCTGGTATTAGGAAGTAGTAAAGTTTGAAGAGTTAGAAGTCTAGGATGGAGATAAGAAGGATAACACTTGGTGGAGGTGCTATGCACTAACACAACAAATGGTTATCAGTTCACCATGTCTAAATTAAACATAAATACTGGCTAGTCCCAGGAGCAAACGGCTCCTTGTAAAGACTTCTCAACATCCGTTCTATGGTTTTGAAAACTTACAAATAAGGTTGTACGTTTTCAAAACTCACCATAAGTCTTCCAAGTGAAGAGTGGCTAGCCCACAAGGCTAACATGGTTTGTGGTAAAGGCTGTGGAAAAACCATAACTAGTCCATAAGATTATGGCTTATGGTAAAGACAAATTGCAAATCCATATTAGATGGTTGACACTTTACCAAAAAGTGGATGGTATATCAACTCACCAAGTTTCATGTACAAAGAGTTGACAAAGGTTATCAATCCACCATGGAATTTACCTATTTCTAGTGTGCCAAAGATTGACTAGCCCTGAGCAAACGGCTACAGTAAAAAGTGCATATAAAATCCCGTTTTATGGGTCTTAAGTTTGCCAACAACCATATGGTATTCAACTCACGCCAATGTTTACTGTACTGAGAGTTAAAATGGTTTTCAGTTAAACCATGGACATACACCTTTTATGGTGGCCAAAGGACGACTACTTTAAAAAACTCCGAGTGGAATGGCTAACTGGTAAAGAGACATCAAATCCATTTAAAATTTCAATGATTCACCTCTCACAGGAGTTAACACACCTGGAAGTGATGAGAATAGACTGAAACTTTATGATTTGATGTACATATTGTCAATGTTGCTGATATGGATGGTTTGCTGAAAGAGCTTTTGAAAGAATAGTTTAGCTTGCAAAGATAACAAAGAGTAGACATGAAGTGTTTTGCAGATCAATAACAACTTGAATAAATTCTAATTTACACCATCCACAGAAGCCTTAAAGTGTTTAAAGTAAAGATCAAGAATGTTTTGAAGGAACTTGAAGTTCACAAGTGAAGATCAAGTTAGGGGAGGATTGTTGGGAAATAGATTGTAACAGACTTAATACTGGTAGTATAACAGTTAAGTCTGGTAGTAATAGTTAGTTCTGTTAGTATTGAGTTAATACTGGCAGTACTAAGTTAAGTCTGGCAGTACTAAGTTAAGTCTGGCAGTACTAAGTTAGTACTGGTAGAGTAGCAGTACTAGAGTTAGTACTGGTCATAGTTAGTTCTGTTCATAGTTAAGTCTGTTTATGTAACAGAATAGTAATAGTTATCTTAGAGATATCTTAGGAAAGGATATGTATTATCCTTTGACGTTTGTAAAGCCCATTAGGGTTTCCTTTGTGTATAAGAGGAACCCTAAGGCACAATGTTAAGAAGTACGTTTTGAGAAATATCAATAGAAGCATAGAGCTTAATAGCAATTTAGAATTATTGTTTCTTCTTTATTCTTGTGTTAAGATTCCGCATTAACACTTGATATTCATAGTCAGTGTCTCTCATATAGTTGATTTGGATTTATCCAAGTTATCTATCATCTTACAAAGGCTAGTCAGATCCTAAACACAGGACCTACATTTCCTGAGGACTTGCCGGGTCTTCCTCTGGCTCGACCAGTGGAATTGCAGATCGACTTAATTCCAGGAGCCGCACCTGTAGCTCGAGCACCGTATCGACTGGCTCCATCCGAAATGAAGGAATTGTCAGAACAACTACAAGAGCTTTTCGATAAAGGTTTCATAAGACCTAGTAGCTCTCCTTGGGGAGCCCCAGTCTTGTTAGTTAAAAAGAAAGATGGGTCATTCAGAATGTGCATTGACTACAGGGAATTAAATAAACTAACAGTAAAGAATCGTTATCCACTCCCGAAGATCGACGATTTATTTGATCAACTCCAAGGTTCCAGCATTTATTCAAAGATGATTGAGACAGGGTATATTTTTTTTTTTTTTTTTATTTTTTTTAACCAGCTGAGAGTACGAGACAAGAACATTTTCCAAAATGGCATCAAAAACTCGGTATGGTCATTACGAGTTTTAGGTTATGCCATTCGAACTAACAAATGCACCTGCGGTATTCATGGACCTCATGAACCGAGTGTGCAAGCCCTACTTGGATAAGTTCGTAATCGTCTTCATTGATGACATACTTATTTATTCGAAGAACGAGAAGGAGCACGAAGAACACCTTAAGGCAATTCTGGAATTGCTTAAGAAGGAGAAGTTGTATGCCAAGTTTTCAAAATGTGAATTTTGGATCCCGAAGGTATAATTTCTCGGTCACGTCATTAATAGCAGAGGCATTCATATGGATCTAGCCAAGATATAATCTATCAAAAATTAGGCATCTCAAAGACAACACGGCCATAGATCCTCCAATTTTTTTAGTCTTGCTGTTACTACCGAAGGATTATTTGAGGGATTCTTGAAATTGCTAAATCAATGATGTAAACTTACTCAGAAAGGACACTAAGTTCGATGGGTAAAAGGCCAGAGAACGCTTTTCATTTAATAAGCGGAATTGTGCAGTGCGCTAATTCTTGCTATTTACACCCGAAAGGAAGCAAAGACTTTTATGTCTATTTGTGATGCTTCAACACAACGGGTTTAGAGTTGTTGTATTGATGCAAATAGAGAAGGTGATTGCCTATGACTTCATCGACAATAAAAGAATCCAAAGAAGTAACTACAAACAACTCATGATTTGGAGCTTGGATCAGTGGTGTTTGCTCTAAAGATATGGAGGCATTATCTATATGGAACCAAATGCACTGTGTTCACCGACCATAAAAGTATACAACACATCCTTGACCAAAAGGAGCTTAACATGAGGCAACGTCGGTGGCTGGAATTGCTAAGTGATTACTATTGTGACATCCGTTACCACCCAGGAAAGGCAAACGTAGTGGCCGATGCATTGAGCCATAAGGAATGGATTGAGCCATTACGGGTTTGAGCCTTAGTTATGACTATTGGCTTGGATCTTCCCAAACAAATACTAGACGCTCAGATCGAAGCCCTGAAACCAGAGAATCTTAAGAACAAAGATGTAGGCGATATGATCAGAAAGGATATACCCAAGGAAAAGTCGGAACCACACGCCGATGGAACTTTATGTTTAAACGACAGGAGTTGGTTACCTTGTTATGGTGACTTAAGATCCGTGATTATGCACGAATCCCACAAGTCAAAATATTATATCCATCTCGGTTATGAAAAGATGTACCAAGACATGAAAAAGCTATATTGGTGGCCCAATATGAAAGATGACATCGCCACCTATGTTAGCAAGTGCTTGACATATGCGAAGGTCAAGGCCGAACATCAAAGGTCATTGGGATTGTTAGTACAACCCGAAATACCCAAGTGGAAGTGGGATAATATCACGATGGATTTTATCACCAAGCTTCCAAAGTCATCACAAGGTCTCGACACCATTTGGGTGATCGTAGACCGGCTTACCAAGTCTGTTGGGAAAATAGATTGTAACAGACTTAATACTGGTAGTATAACAGTTAAGTCTGGTAGTAATAGTTAGTTCTGTTAGTATTGAGTTAATACTGGCAGTACTAAGTTAAGTCTGGCAGTACTAAGTTAGTACTGGTAGAGTAGCAGTACTAGAGTTAGTACTGGTCATAGTTAGTTCTGTTCATAGTTAAGTCTGTTTATGTAACAGAATAGTAATAGTTATCTTAGAGATATCTTAGGAGATATCTTAGGAAAAGGAAATGTTATTAACCATTGACGTTTGTAAAGCCCATTAGGGTTTCCTTGGTGTATAAAAGGAACCCCAAGGCACAATGTTATGTACGTGATTGAAATATCAATAGAAGCATAGAGCTTAATAGCAAATTAGTATTATCGTTTCTTCTTAATTTTTGTGTTAAGATTCCGCATTAACACTTGATATTCATAGTCAGTGTCTCTCATGTAGTTGATTTGGATTTATCCAAGTTATCTATCGTCTTACAAGTGGTATCAGAGCCTTTTGAGGGACTCTAAGAAAGAAGAATCACTAGATCACAAACAAACACAGTCTTACAATTCTATACAAAATGTCTCAACCTGCTAATGATGAGTTCTCACAACATCTTAGTGATGAAGAATCCAACCATGAAGATGCATCAGACACTGGTGCTGCACCTAAACAACAACAACAGATGATTCCTTAAACAACTGCTATCTCAATAGCAAGAGTATTCTTTTTAAAAATTTTGCAATCGGTAATTGTTGCTGAAGCAAAGTTAAGTTTGAAGCATGGAATGTGGAGAAAGTTTTCTCCAACATATCTCCTTCAGTAACAGTTTGCCCATAAAATCTGAGTGTTCGGCAAATTCTAAATAAGGCAGAGGTGTACTCATTCACCTTTTTTAAGTATTGGAACCTTAAATTGTTCCATTCATCTCTAGCAGAAGGGAGTAAAACTTCCCTTTGATTATTAAATCTGATTCTAAATCTTTCCATAAAGAGCTTGGATCATCCCAATTAGAATATTCGAATTCTACCATTTCATTAATGTGTTGATGGAGGAAAACAACAGCTTTCGCTTTGGTTTTCTCTGAGCATTTGTTTCCCTCTTGTATCGTTGCTAAAGCACCCATTGATTTGAGATGCCTTTTAACATATCTCGTCCATTGTATATAATTTGCTCCAGTTATGTCAAGAGTTGGAAATTTGAGTTTTTCAATGTTTGACATTTTGTTGCTAAACACAAATGGAATAAATAATAGAGTCAATATCAAAATCCATATATATCAATAAGTAATGCAATACAATACAGTGGGAGAGCAAAACAAATTACACAATAAGAATTTCAAACTCATTAGGTGGGAATTGGAAAAGCAGGGATATAGAAGTAGACAGCATAATGGTGACTGACATGAGAAGTCGGGAGAATCATAATGAAAATCTTCATTGAGCAAAAACTGATTTAAAGAATATAGGATATTTTTTTGTGAAACTTTTTGATTGCAGATTTAATTTATAGCGAAAAATATAGACGTTGTAAAGCTGTTTGTTTCCGTTTACAACCGTTAAAGAGCTGTTGTGTATAAACATTTTTATAAAAGTTTTTTATAAAGATATCGATAAAAAGAATAAATAAGAAATAAACTCGGTTAACACATTATGATAAATACAAGATAAAAATTAGTGTACGTAAATAAATAACAGTTAAGACATAAATAAAAATTAGTTACCGCATAAGTAAATGTTAATTGCGTAAAGTAAATGTTAGTTGCATAAATAAATGTTAGGTGCAATAAAATAAATGTTAGTGCGTACACTAATAAGTTAGTTTGCAAATAAAGTAAATGTTAATTGCATAAATAAAAGGTTAGTGATAACAATAATAAACGTTAGCGCAATAATAAGATACAAATCGTTAGTAGTCTCAAGTTCGTCATATGTCCATGGTAGAATCTCATATGTGTCCATATGGTTGATTAAGATTGTTATGCTTTTTAATCATCAATTCTAAATTATTGGTAACGAAAAGTTTGTGTAAATTGATTAAGCTTTTTATGAAATATATAACGTTTTACAAAAATGAGTGCCTTTGTTAATTATAAATGGTTTTGATAAAATAGATACTTTTGTCGATTACGAAACCAACTTAAGGAAATGTTCACTTCGAAAAGATTTTCTAAAACTTACTTGATTATAACGATGTGAACGATCGTGCTGATAACGTGTTGTAATAAATTAGTTTTATCAAACAAGGTTTAACGGTATAATCAAGAACTGTCAAGAACCACTAAAGATATATTAGAAAGATAGATAGAGATGAAATACAAGTATCACTTTAATATGGTGAATTGGTACATTTTATTGCATAGATTGTATGGGTATTTATACTACTAAAATACACTAAACATTTCATATTTTCACTTGGGTAATTAGGAGACAAGAACTAGCCACATTATTAGTCTAAAGTTGACAAAGGTGGCAACCAATAATACATACATTTATGTTGCCTGAGAATTGATTTATAAATAACTAACTATATAGGAGTTTTGTAATTATCAATTAATATATGCATATGAAGAAACAAATAGTCAAATTGTTATTGTCTTGAAATTATTTGAAACAAACACTTAAGTATATAATACAAAAGTAGTGCGGTAATTCACTTTCTATAAAGTATTGTTTCATACATAAATTTCTGTATTACATACTGAAGTGTTCGTTTCAAATAATAATTTTGAAACACACTTCAGTATGTAATAACTTAAATTTAGTAGGAAACATACATTATAGAAAGTGATTACCGCACTACTTTTGTATTATATAATTAAGTGTATTTGTTTCATATAATTTCAAGACAATAACGAATTTGACTATTTGATTCTTCATATGCATAATATTAATTGATAATTACAAAACTAAACGATTCCATATAGTTAGTTATTTATAAATCAAATTCTCAACAACAAAAATGATATGTATTATTGGTTGCCACTTTGTCAACTTATGACTAATATTGTGCTAGTTCTAGTCTCCTATTTACCCAAGTGAAAATATGAAAATGTTTAGTGTATTTAGTAGTATAAATACCCATTACCATCATGCAATCAAATGTACAATTCACCATATTAAGTGGATAACCTCTATTTCATCACTAACTATCCTTTCTAATATATCTTTAGTGGTTCTTGAAGTTCTTGATTATACCGATAACCATGTGATAAAACTAAAATTTATACGAACACGTTATCAGCACGATCGTTCACGTCGTTATAATAAAGTAAGTTTTAGAAAATCCTTTCGAAGTAAACATTTTCTTAAGTTGGTTTTGTAATCGATAAAAGTATCAATTTTATCAAAACCATTTATAATAACAAAGTACTCATTTTCCGTAAAACGGTTATATTTACATAAAAATCTTAATCAAGTTACACCATCTTTCTTACCAATAATTAGAATGATGATAAAAGCATAACTATTCTTAATCAACCATATGGACACAGATGAGATTCTACCATGGACCATATGACGAACTTGGAGGCCTACTAACGAGCCTATCATATACATTTGGATGCTCACTACCATAATGTATATTATAAAACTTTTTTAAACATAAACATTTTTACACTATCGATTTTTTTTCACGTAACAGTTGGTTATTAGCCAACGTATTACAAAAACATTTCAGTTAATTGTAACGCTACGTGTTTTAACAAATATGAGAGGCTTATTTTTGAATATATGGTAGGGTCAATACAAGATTATAAAGTTATTCAAACATATTATATAAAACACGTAATTGAGTTTGAAAAATATTAAAGTCCAAATTTTTCTTAATTATTTCTTTTAAATAATAATACATAAATAAAATATTTGTTTGAAATATATTTTCACAACAGTTGACGTTACAACGACTATATTTCTTTTCTATAAATTGGTAATTCACTTATTCATTTTTCAAATCTCAAACATCTTTTAATCTCAAATTATTATACATCAATGGAGCATTTTCTAAATTTTTCTAAAGATGCTTCACCCGTTTTTCATTGCCGTCACCATTATGCTTATCTTACTTCTTATTCCTCTTTTTGAACTCTCGCCTAATCAATTTGAGTTTTTCTTAGTTATGTATCTGTTTGTGGCTCTCCTACTTTATTGTATTGCATTACTTGTTGATATATATGAATTTTAATATTGACTTTATCATTTATTCAATTTGTGTTTAGCAACAAAATGTCGAACATTGAAAAAGTCAAATTTTCCAATCTTAACATAACTGGAGCTAATAAATTACATAAATGGAAAAACAAATGTTAAAAATGCATTCAAATCAATGGGTGCTGTAGTAGTATTTAAAGAGGGCACACAATATGACTCAAGACGGAAAGGACAGAGGAAATCAAAGCAAAAGCTGATGTTTTTCTTCATCAACACATTGATGAAATGCTAGAATTCGAATATTTAAATTGTGACGATCCAAGCATTTTATGAAAAGATTTAACAAAACAGATTTAATCATCAAAGAGAAGTTTTACTCCCTTCTGCTAGAGATGAATGGAACAATTTAAGGTTTCAAGATTTTAAAAAGGTTAATGAGTACACCTCTGCTTTATTCAGAATATGCTCAACACACAGATTTTATGGGCAAGCTGTTACCGAAGGAGATACGTTAGAGAAAACTTTATCCACATTCCATGCTTCAAACATAAACTTGCAGCAACAATATCGATTGTAAAAATTCAAAAGATACTATGATCTAAATGCATTTCTTCTTGTAGCAAAGAAAAAAAATGAATTGTTAATGAAAAATCATCAAACTCGTCCCACAAATCATTAGCACTTCCAGAAGCAAATGTTGTTAACAATAATGATAATAAAAACTTTGGAAGCAAAAGAGGAAGAGGTAACCCTCGTGGACGTGGTCGTGGCCATTATGGTCACAACCGTTTTCCCAACTGAAACTATACTTACCACCGAGGTAGTTATAATGGTCGTGGTCAAAGAAATAACACTTACCATGCTCCACAAGTTAATAATCTCAATCATCAATACAATGAAGTTGGTACCTCTCAAAACCCCGAAGGATCCTGTTTCAGGTGTGAAAGTGCGAACCACTGGTCAAAAGCTTGTTGCACACCTTCACATCTATGGGTGCGTTTGGTTGGGATATATTCGGGGCATTTCATGGCATTTGGATTTTAATTTTCTTCAAATATTGTGTTTGGTATCTCAAATGAAGGAATTTAAAATTCCACGAATTGCCAAAATGGGGAGAATTGAATGTCTCCAAAAAGTGAGGAACTTTATTTTACTTGGGAAAATTTTTATTAACTTTTTTCTTGTTTTTTTTTGTTGTTTTTGTAAATCAAAGGATATCTGTCACTAGGGGTGTTAGTCCAGGTGTGGGGTTGTGCAGGTTCGGGTCAATTCGGGTCGGGACAAAGTCTAGCCAAGGTTAAAAATTTCATACCCGAACGTGACCATATTTGAATTCAGGTTAGTTGTTCGTGTCAATTCGGGTCGGGTCCGTCCGGGTTCGGATCAACCCGAATATGAGTAAAATATAATAAAAATGTTTTTTTACTCGTTTAAATAGAATATTTATAAAATTTATATTAAAAAATAAAAAAAATTTATTCGTGTCAATCGGATGGACCTGGACCCAAGTTATCAAAAATTTCCAACCTGATACCCGACCCTATTTAGTATTTGAATTACACGGGTTGACCGGAATAACCCGAATAAATTTGTTTGACCTGAGTAACCCGACCCTAGTTTTTTACACCCCCTATCCGTTACTCCCTAAAAAGTTGCAATAATAAACGTAATGACCGATTTCAAAATATTAAGAATTTCTATTAACCAAATTTCAAAGTTCTCAAAAATCTAAATTTAATAAAATTTAAATCCTGTAATTTTAAATTTACGAGCCAAACACCACCTATGTTTGGAAATTGAAAAGAATTTAAAAAAGTGAACGTTTACAAAAAATATGATGCTACTCGCGCAAAGCAGCAGTTTCGACGGCAATAAAAATAAAAAAAACCAAAAAATTCATAAAATTATATGAAAATGAATGTTGAATTAAAGAGTACAAAATTTTAGAAAATATGTGAAACTAAATTATAAAAAAAATTGATAAAAAGATATTTTAATTTAAAAATAAATATAGTTTTTTAATTAAGAAGTGACACATGTCACATTAAGATGTACGTAATGTTTGATATGTTGTAATCAAAGAGGAATGTAAAAGATTATTATAATTGAATGAAAAAATGTTGTTTGTTTACGTTTATGGAATGTAATTATTCATTATAAGAAATGGCCCATTTGCCATTACACCAAAACAATTTCTTAAGGACCTCTTACTTTTTTTTTCATTCCATCTTGTAATGAAATCAAATTACATAAAAGTCCATCATTAACTAACATATTAAATTAAT
>BQNB010062382.1:0-13676 GCA_026074375.1 Tanacetum coccineum | reverse complement strand
TGTTCACCTTTGATTTTGGACATGCATAGTATAGTTTACCGTAGCTCTCAGGTTTATACGATTGTCGGAGAACTACATCTCCTTCTGTACAACTATACGCAAAAGCTTCATGTGGCACCATCTTTTTGTGGTTGTGATAGTAAGAGTGTGTGATATGTTTGTGGTTGTGATAGTATCTGCTTTTATGGTATAAAAGAGTTTTTGGCGGGAGTATTTGGCGCAAGTTTTTGGCGGGAGTATTTGGCGGTAGTTTTTAGCGGGAGTATTTGGCGCAATCGACTCATCCTTATAACCATAGCATCTCGACTCATCTGTTGAACCTCTAATGTATAACCATACCATATCGACTCATCCGTTGAACCTCTAATATATAACCCTAACATGTCGACTCATCAGTTGAACCTCTAATGTATAACCCTAACATCTCGTCTCATCCGTTGAACCTCTAATGTATAACCATACCATATCGACTCATCCGTTGAACCTCTAATATATAACCCTAACATGTCGACTCATCAGTTGAACCTCTAATGTATAACCCTAACATCTCGTCTCATCCGTTGAACCTCTAATGTATAACCATAGCATATCGACTCATCCGTTGAACCTCTAATGTATAACCGTACCATATCGACTCATCCGTTGAACCTCTAATGTATAACCATAGCAAATCGTCTCATCCGTTGAACATCTAATGTATAACCATAGCATATCGACTCATCCGTTAAACCTCTAATGTATAACCATACCATATCGACTCATCCGTTGAACCTCTAATGTATAACCATAGCATATCGTCTAATCCGTTGAACCTCTAATGTATAACCGTAACATCTCGTCTCATCCGTTGAACCTCTAATGTATAACCATAGCATATCGACTCATCCGTTAAACCTCTAATGTATAACCGTAACATATCGACTCATCAGTTGAACCTCTAATGTATAACCCTAACATCTCGTCTCATCCGTTGAACCTCTAATATGTAACCATAGCATATTGACTCATCCGTTGAACCTCTAATGTATAACCGTACCATATACTCATCCGTTGAACCTCTAATGTATAACCATAGCATATCGTCTCATCCGTTGAACCTCTAATGTATAACCGTAACATCTCGTCTCATCCGTTGAACCTCTAATGTATAACCATACCATATCGACTCATCCGTTGAACCTCTAATGTATAACCCTAACATCTCGTCTCATCCGTTGAACCTCTAATGTATAACCATAGCATATCGACTCATCCGTTAAACCTCTAATGTATAACCATAACATATCGACTCATCAGTTGAACCTCTAATGTATAACCACATATCACTCATCCTTTGAACCTCAATGTGAACCATAACATATCGACTCATCCGTTGAACCTCTAATGTATAACCATAACATATCGACTCATCCGTTGAACCTCTAATGTATAACCATAACATATCGACTGATTAGACTTTATGGCAAAGTTTACCTATTTTAAAGTTAAAGGTAAATTGACTGATTATATATTCAATGAAATGTTAGAGTTTTTCCAAAATGTATTTCCCATCAGTAAGATAACAAGCTTCCACCGACATACTATGCAAAAAGAAGATATTTTAAATGATCGGTTAGGGTACGAGTCGATACATGCATGTGAACACGATTGCTGCATATTTAGGGGAGACATAACAAAGATTTTAGATTTCAGTCCGTGTGTAAAAACGAGTAGATGGAAAGAACATTCACACACCGGGAAGAAAGTCCTACGAATGTATTGTGGTACTTTCCGATCATTCCTAGCCTACAACGTTTGTATAATGATCTAGACACACAGCAAAGTAAATGTATTTGTCATGCTACTAGAAAGTGTACGGATCCCGTAAGATGCAACACCCTGTTGATTTAGAGCATGGAAGACAATGACACCAAGTATTTAACTTTGCAAAAGAACCCAAGAAATGTTTGACTAAGGTTGGTTGCTGATGGAAGATAAGACCAAACCCCACTGGAAGGTCGTCGAACATGTTAATCATAAAAAGTTTTCCAACGGGGGTGTCATCGTGGTAGAGGACGATCCTGATATTATACATTTCGACAACTCATCTGATCTTTCACTTTCTACTAGTTTGAATGACTTGGATAATGCAACCTTGCATATAGATGGTCAATCAACGGAGGTTGACGCCCCGCCAAATATCATTGATGTTGTTAACCAAGGCGATGATATTACTGATGATGAAGACGCCCTTCCTTATGATTTAGCAGATTCCGATGATGAAGACCTCATCAATGTTGATGACGATGATGGTGTTGACAAAGTTTATTCTAGTGAAAAAGAAGATTGATCTTGAGTTGTAACTTGTAAAAGACACTTATATATTTGAATGAATGAACGAAATTATTGTGGATTGTTTAAATGTGTATATTTATTTGGATATGTATGTATTTGGATTTGTGCATGCTTATATTATTTTGTTCATGAATTTCTATATGTTATGCTAATTGTACTTGTACAGATGTCAGCAGATGTTGCCCGGTCCCACGGCGGTAAAGGTGGCGGTGAGGATCGTCCCCCTCCACACCATGTACCCACTGGTTGCATGGGTTGCTTTGCTAACCGAGGTAAGAATTTTTGGATTATTGTAATACAAGCATAAATTTGATACATATATTAAACTTGCTTGCCTTGAATTTTTATGACTTTATAACTCACTTGATTTTGCAGGCAAAGGCAAACGAAAGCCCAATTTGAGCGGCAGGGCAGCGGGCAGGCTGAATACTCGCGACAAGACCCGAAACCTCTCCTTAAAGGAAATCACGGATAAAAAATGCCCCGTCCCTATCCGATTTGAGCTACGTGACAAACAAACCCTTATGCCTCTCGGTGACCATGCGGCTTATTGGTCTAGCTACATCGGGGAGGTCATTAGGGGTGTGCCTTTGTACTACCCTTCTTGGCTGAAGGTCCCGAAGGAGCGGAAAGCGGCGCTCATTACAGATATTGGGGTCATTTATCCTTTTATGTTTATTTCA
The DNA here is from genome assembly GCA_026074375.1 of Tanacetum coccineum. Lineage (NCBI taxonomy): Eukaryota > Viridiplantae > Streptophyta > Magnoliopsida > Asterales > Asteraceae > Tanacetum > Tanacetum coccineum. The sequence continues at coordinate 10,659 of BQNB010062382.1, read as the reverse complement.
TTATCGTGTTCATTTATTTAATTGTGTATATTTATCTAAATTCGTTTATTTATTTATATCATATAAATAAATAAACAAATTTAAATAAATATATAAATTATATCTCTAACTCTGTCTTCGTTTTGTTGTATATGATTGCAGACCCAGTTTGATCTGAGGCCGCACATGGAATCCCCCGACTGGACAGAGATCAACGCCGGCATCCAGCAGCACTTGCAAAAAGCGTACAATACCAACAAGGCTGCTTTCAAGGCCCAGCATTGGGTTATAGACCCCACGACCGGGACTTACAATGTGGAGAAGATCAGGCGGGCACGTCCTGAGGACATTACGGCGGAAGAGTGGGATAAGTATATTCAGTTTTGGAATGATCCCAGGAACATTGCCCGAGCCGCTCAAAATCGGCAAAACCGGGCAAAGAGCACGGTCATATCTCGACAGGGATCCCGGTCGCTTGCTCGCCTTCGAGATGAGATGGTAATAAACATTATAATTATTTTACATACATATATACATATATATCTGATTATACGCTTTGGTGTGTTGTGATTTGTCGTTTTTAATTTGTTTCATCTTATATGCGTGTGTATGTACAGAGGCAGAGCTCAGGCACTCAGGAGTACCCGTCGCTCATTGACACCTTCTTCGTGGCACACACTGTTAACGGGGAATTCCTTCAGGATGAGGACCGACGTATATACGTAAGTTTTGTTTCAAAACACACTTTAATGAATTATCGAGAATTAATGTAGCAACCCGACTAATATATTAACTATCTTGTGTTTTTGTCACTACATAGGAGGAGATGAGGAGGCTGGAGGCTACGGGCACCTACACTGATGATGAGATCAATCGCTTGGCTAGAAGGGGTAAGCAGCGAGGGCACATTCCCGGTGTTGGTAGGGTATTGCCAGCACGGGCCACAGCCGGCCCAAGTACGCCCGCGTCTGAAAGCACGCTCAACAGCCTACACAAAAAGGTGGACTTCATGATGAGTCTTTTCAAAAGTGACTCAAAGTACTCAGATATGTTTTCACAGTTTGAGTCGGGTGGTGCCAGCGGGAGTGGCGGGTGCGGGGACGACGAGGAGAGTGCCGACGATCAGGAGGACGAGGATGAGGATGGCGATGGCGATAGTTAGTTGTGTTATATATGGGTTAGTATGCTACATTGTTACTTTATGTTCATCTTGGCGACCTGTATGTAAACACTTGTTTCCCTATCCTATCATGTTGAATATTGACTTGTAAGCCCCGTTTATGACTAGGAAGCAACGTTTTGTAGACTTATTCGGATTTTGGACGATTTAGCTTTATTATGTTTTGGTTTTGGTACAAGTTGTGATGTATTTGTATTGCGTTGATCCGTTATATTGTATTGTGTTTTGGTACAAGTTGTGATGAGTTTATACAGGTTTTGGTACAGGTTTGATGTTTGGTAGATTTTTTCCGTTTTTTTTTTTTTTTTTTTTTTTTTTTTTTTTTTTTTTTTTTTTTTTTTTTTTTCTATTTCTTTTTGTTTTTTTTCTTTTTTTTTTTTTTTATTTTTCTTCTTTTGGGGGCGGGGGGTCTTTTTTTTTTAGGTCCTTATGTGTTTTTTCTTTCCTCCTTCCTTTTTTTTTTTTTTTTTTTATTTATTTTTTTTTTTTTTCTTTTTTTTTTTTTTTACCCCTCCCTTTTAGATTTTTTTTTTTTTTTCTTTTTTTTTTTTTTTTTATTTTTTATTTTTTTTTTTTTTTTAATTTTTTTTTTTTTCCCTCTCCTCTTTTCCCTTTTTTTTTGTTTTTTTTTTTATTTTTTTTTTTTTTTTTACCTTTTTTTTTTTTTTATTTTTTTTTTTATATTTTCTTATTTTTTTCTTTTTTTATATTTTATTTTTTCTTTTTTTTTTTTTTTTTAATTTTTTTTTTTTTTTTTACTTTTTTTTTTTTTTTTCTTTTTCTTTTTTCCTTTTTTTTTTATTTATTTTTTTTTTTTTTTTATTTTTTTTTTTTTTTTTTTTTTTTTTATTTTTTTTTTTTTTATTTTTTTTTTATTTTTTTTTTCTTTTTTATTCTTCTTTTTTTTTTTTTTTATCTTTTTTTTCTTTTTTTTTTTTTTTTTTTTTTTTTTTATTTATTTTTTTCCTCTTTTTTTTTATCTTATTTTTTTTTTTTCTTTTTTTTTTTCTTTTTTTCCCCCCTTCCTTTTTTATTTTTTTTCTTTTTTCCCGAAAAAATTTGGTAAAAAAAAAAAAAAAAAAAAAAAAAAAAAATAATGAAAAAATCTGGAAATCATCCCCGCCTCAGTGCAGGCTGCAATTTAAAAAAAAGCAGACTATTCCCCGGCGTCATGTCGCTGGGGAAAGTGTAAATAAAATGACAAAAATAAGGTGTTACGCGTTGACTAGTCAACACATAAGGACCCATTCCCCGGCGACATGTCGTCGGGGATACCGTGCACTAAGCGACAAAATACATGCGTAGTCGTTGACTTGTCAACGTATAAGGAACATAATCCCCAGCGACATGTCGCCGGGGATAATACATAATTAATTAAACTTTCAGTAAGTACCGTAATTAACTAATTTTTAAATATGATTTTCCCCAGCGACATGTCGCTGGGGATTATGTGCCACCGTGACACTAATTCTTTGACTGAAAATTAAGTGGGTCCCACCGTTTCGTTGGGGATTGTCGCTGGGGAAGGTATCCCTATCGAGCTTTTCCCAGCGAACATTCCCCAACGACAAGTCGCTAGGGAAAGGTATCCCAGCGACATGTCGCTAGGGAAAGCACCGAATTTTCGCCGGGGAAAGTGTATAATGTTGTAGTGTATCTGATCTCGTATTTTACAAACATGATGCGATATTCTCTTGTCGAAGGATCAATGATCAGACTATCTGAGAAAGGAGTCTTTTTCTTTAATTTTTGGTGTACGTGTCACAATCATATTTCCGTGGATGTGTCCCGACTCTTCCTATGCCATCCCAAAAGTCATGTGATATATGAATATCAATTCAAGTGTCGTTTAAGAAACCTAACCATCCAATGAGATTTGACGTGGGTCTCTTGTGAAACCTTCAAGCCACAAACCTCATGTGACATAGATCCCACCATCTTTTGCATGTGTAAATGAATCTAAATTTCAAATAATGATTCTATATCTCTTTGAATTGCTAGAATTTTATTTCTCGTTGATAAGTATCAAAGTAGGAAACTCGGTTTTGATACTTCAGGCAGGATTTTGAATAGGTTGTAATGAGCACAAAAGAAGTCACAAACAAGTTCTCCCATGTAATGAATGTGTATTCGTATCATATATACTGAGTAGCCATGAATAGTTTTTTTCCTATGCAATTGTCTTCTAGCTTCATACACTCATGACTCGTCATTGTCCATGTTTCTCTCTTTCACACGCATACGTTACGTAAACACCTGCATGCATACACCGATTGATGTTGATTTTCTTTCATCAAAGTTTGATTTAAGTCCATTTGAATACGGCTGATTTGATCCTCGTAATTTCTTAAATAAGCAGCAAACTAGTGAATTAGGTTTGTTTGGGTAAAGAGTTAGCTAATAGAAAATTCTCTTGAGTTTATTGTTTGTGTTTACCTTATTTATATACTATAACTTATAAGTCCCGTTGTAAGTATGATTGTCTACCATCGGTTTATTTTCATTGATCTTTCTACCATCGAGTATGAATATTTAAGGCTTATTCTTTCTTGGCAATGTCGTCTCTTATCACCTAAAGGTATGACAGTCTACATCATATCTTTTTCATCCCCTTCTTGGACGAGATCGTGTATTATCCTTGTAGTGCTTATTACCCTTTCTTTGTTATAACATGGCCTTTATAACATTCTTCAGTTCCTAACCTAGAGAATGGTTTGGCCTAATCTTCGCTAATCCGTATCTTTTAGATTGGTTTCTAGAATCTGATCGAGCTCCTTTGTTTCATATTTCTTCTTATATTAACTATAAACATACGTATGTCGATCATGATTAATTTATGAACCTCCATGATATATCATCGTTATGTCGTTATTGGGTTTTTTTTTTTTTAAAAGCAAAGAGGCTATGTCTTTATTGTTGATGATGACCATACAACATAGTATACATAACGACCATGAAAAATTGAGTTGAAAACAACAACTGGTAAAATTACCTCTCGACTTTACCTGTGGTGGGTGCTACTTGAGTCGCCATCGCTTTGACTATCGTCAAATCAACTTTTTTACTCAAACGTTATTAATGATTCATGGACAATTAATTCGATCAAATGTATGGATCACATTTTACTTCTCTTAGAAACTCAAATGTATGGATCACATTTATAACAAGATAACGTTATTAATGATTCATGGACAAGTCGATCAAATATGTGTGAATCAGGTGATAATTTGTAGCTACGGTTTTTCCAAACCTGGGACAAGGGATTTACCTCCAGATGTGTTACTATTTACTTTTATACAAATGAATGTTTCGGTATGTATATCGTTATCTATATAGTAAGACCGGAGACGGGAATATGTTACTACGTATCTCTTATCTTTCTTTTATTCACATCTATTCACTTATATCAGCGTCGTGTAATCTTAATCTTTCATTTCCTCTCACCTCCAACTCAAATACTAGAGTATGACGACGTTGCATCAAATTTTGATTGATGAAGTCATGGATTGATTCTAGCAAATGATTACGGGATTAAGCTAAAAGTCATGGCAGTGGTAAAAGAAGACAATGCCCCGTAATCTCCTAAAAGGCAAAAAGTAACCACAAAGTCAAAAAGGGTGATTTTGTATGGAAATCTAAACATGATCATATCATTCTCCGTATAGTAATAGATCAGTACCTAGTAAACAATGACACTGCACACTTTTTGGTACTACAAATTTTCTGTTTACCTTTCATCTTCAAATATATACGAGATATATATGCATATGTATCTTGTATTATACCAGTTAAAGTTTGTAATCTATCAAAAGAAGTTTAGGGACGGTTTAGAAAATTGTGAAGTATGTTGAGATTGCGCACATTTGACGAGTCTTAATTAGTTTGATCGGTCACAGCTTTACAAGTCGATAATAATGGAAATGATGTTTGTATATATATAACAAGTTCAAGACTTCAATATCATTCAACATATATTGACAGGATTAGTAACTACTGTATTTGATTGAGGCATATGCCACATATATGATATATATGAGCTACTATTAGTCTAAAACATGAAAAGATGTGAAATAGAAGTTATTAGGACATAAACATGGGACGAGGTCGCTTGTCAAAAGTTAGTATCACAAGTGTACCCAGTACCCACTGTAAGACAAATAGACAAGACCACAAGCTTTAATGTGTTTATCGTCTCATTATTCAAATCCGACACCCCAATCAAATTAATATTTGCTTGGTTCAAAATTCTCTGTTACTTATTGGACTAATGTACTACACATCAACGCGTTTTATAATATTTGGTCGACTATGTATCTAAGATCTAAGTCTATTAGTACTCAAACTAGCTTAGACGGGACAAAATTATAACTACGCGCAACTAGTGACAACGTACACGCAGCACATGCATGTGTCTCTCGCGCTTGATAAAAGTATGAGATACATTACCACCTAAGTCCTTTCAGTTATGCAGTGTATTTGAAACCTGAAAAACTTTAGGGTTTTGAAAATTTATGAAACCGTTGTATGTCTGGTTTGCAGTCTAGAACGGTAAAAAGTGTAGTTTTTGTAGTAAAATGGTACGAAACACATTTAAGTAAAATCGTTGGAGTAAAGTTTTAATATGCTAAATCAAATTAAAGTTTTAATCGTTGGAGTTAATCGTTGGAGTTAAGGTGGTTTCCATCCGACCCATATATGTTTCTTTTGTTAGTCAAACTTTTAGATTTTAGCAGTCCAATTTAAAAAATAAATTTACTTGATCAAAAGACTAGTTTAAATTGTTGAACATTTCAAGTACTTCGGGCGTACAAGAAAATGATTAATGACACTTTTTTTGTTGTCGATGCTAATATGCTATTAGTGCAAAGTGAAAATTAAAAACGACTAAAAGCAGCTTGGTTTCAAGTTCTAAAAAAAGTAACAGGCCGGAATTGACATTTCAAGTTTGAGAAAAAGGGAGTTGGTTCAGTTTTTGCGCTGAAAATGATCGTTTTAGATTAAACAATTCATTATCTAAATGATATAGATATTTTAAAGATATAGATATTTTAAAGTTGAGATCAACATGACTAGTCATGTTGTCTCACACAAAAAAGAGTGATCCTCACAAAATGACTCACTTTTACTTTAAAATAAAACCTACTTGTTTTGATGTGAGACAATATGACTACTCATGTTGAACTTAACATTAAAATATCTTTATCTAAGAACTGTATAGATAATAAAGTATCAGTGTTCATATATGTATAAGGGTGCTACTATTAGTATCCCCCTGCCCGCCAGAAAGTACAAAAAAGATACAAAAGATTCATTTTGTACCCCTTTTTTGCAGTATAACGCAGTTTTATTTCAGGTTTTGTTCCGTATTTTTTGACAGTTTCATGCTTTTGACTTGTTAAACTTTATAATTTTCAGTCCGTATTTTCCGTGTCACAGTTTTATAACATATACAAAATTATAAAAATAAAAAAAAAATAAAAAAAAGTGAAAAAAACCGGAAAAAACATTGGGGGGTACGGATGGTTTTTTAGGAGGTACAAATAACATAAGCCATGTATAATCCTTCCTTTTTATGAACTTTTCATTTAAAAGATTCAACATTTTCAATTTTGGCTAAATTATAGAGAACAGAGAAGAAGAGATTAGGAGGAAGGATAAATCTATTTAGTTATATCAATCTAAGAGGTTACAAGTATCAAGTATATAGGAAAGATAAATACATGTAAACCCTAACGGGCCGGTTGAGATAATAGTGAATATACATAAGCCCATTATAATATTTTACAACACTCCTCCTTGAATATTCACCGTTTATCATACGCTATAGATTGCTTCATTAAAAACATTATCAAGAAAAAATCCAATAGGATAAAAACTTGATAAAGAAAAAGAGTGCAGTGCACATAATGTCCCTCCTCAATTTAATGTATATATTTCAAGCATCGCATGCCAGTCTTCTAAACGAGTTGCTCGAATACTTTTGCTGGCAACAACTTTGTAATGAAGTTCACCAAATTGTTGATGTTAAGAATAAGTCCTGCAAAAATGACAAAATATATGTGTAGCTTTCATCCCAATATCAAATGCATTGGTTGGAAAGTATACAATGCGTGTACAAATATTAAAAAGAAAAATACACTCTCATGACGCATATTAATTGCAAAATTAACATCAAAACCTCAATAGCACTTATGTATGGTACTTGATGACCAATCATTCCTTAGAGACATGTGCAAAAGCAATTTATATAATATGCGTCCAAAATGATTTTGATCCATATAAGGATTCATTCAATTTGATCAAATAAAGTTGTTGAGAACTTTATTAATTGTTTCTAGAAGTTGAAGTTGAGCCATGCTTGAGGCATTACATATCCTTCGTAGAATATGAGAGCTCTAATAAACCCCATTTTAAGGAAAAATAAATACTTCTATATAGCTTATCTCATAAATATCAATAAGATATTTACATCCACCTCGAGACAATATGTCTCTTAATAATCAGCTTATTGTTTTTGTGAATTTATTTATTTCACAACTCAAGTATTAAAGCACATAACTTTAGAGCTTTTATTTCGGTTTCATACAAAAACCGATGTATATTCAATAGATTTTACACATTGACGTGTATGAACTTCTCATTCCAATACTTTTAGTATTTGCAAGATACTATGTCTTTTTATGTTGGTCAATCATTTCGTTGAGCGCACATTTAGATATTAATTGATTTATGATCCTCATCATGCATAATAGCAAGCAATATATTGTATGTAGACAAATTTATCGACGTCGTTTTGTTTCGATTCTATATGATTCTAGACATGCTAGAATTTATTGAGATCTCATTAGCTACCTGAGGTTCTTTAGAACCTTCATGTCTAGTGTCTCTTTGTGAGACTATTATGAGGTCTTTTATACCTCGAACAACCATCTTGTTTTCATTGCTTCATATTTCTCAACGAATATTTTATTTTACAAGTATCAAGTATTTATAAGAAAGATAAATACATGTAAACCCTAACGGACCGGTTGAGATAATGATGAATATATACATAAGCCCATTATAATATTTTACAACACTTACTAGTATATATATATATGCTTTTTGTTTTTATTTTTTTATTTCCATACCAATAAGCATACATATTAAGATATTCTTATCAATAATTATAATTATCACAATATACTTGTTTTAGTTTGAGTACAAATTAAGAGAAGGGGCCGATGCATGTAATAACAAAATTAGAAAAGGTTCATGCATGTAAATGTGGCAGAAAACACATACACGTCCATTAACTTAGTTTTTATTTGCTGCTGAGCATCTCTACAGCAATGTATATATGTCGGCATATTAACAATAATCAGACACTAAACATAAAATCAAAATGTCGGCCAAAAGATTTCCCAACTATTAATGAATTTTAAACATATGACAAATTACAAGTCAAGCTGGCTAATCAGCGACTAAGATTCGAGATTTTGTTTAGATAATTTCCACGTAGATTTTTTTTTTTTTGGGAAAAGGTTACGTAGAAATTTTATTTGTGTTGTTAGTGGATTTGGAGTATCACCGTTGTTAAAGTTCGATAATGCATATGATCTATGAGAGAACAGAGGTGTAATCGAGTAGAGCTGACACAAAATTGAGCTCAAGCTGGCAGGGCCGTCTCGTGGATTTCAGTGGCCCCGTGCGATTACCACAAAGAGGCTTTCAAACACACACATAATATCAGTAGTGCATGAACTAATTAAACTCGAGTCTCATATCGTGTATATATATAATAGAAATGCATGAAATTTGACGGCCCTCGTTAAACGGTGGCCCTGTGCAATTGCACCTCTTGCACTCCCCTAAAGACGGCCCTGCAAGCTGAAAACCAGGAGTATATAACTTTAAGCTTCAAAGTCACTTGTGCTCGGGTGAAAGCTGATGTTAAAGCATAGTTAGAACTTTGTGTGATTATTTTACACTATAGCTAAAATAATACATTATGTTTTTGTTAAGGCCTTGTAACCAGGGGCGGACCCAGCTCATAGCACGGGTGTGCACGTGCATATCCTGCGATTCGACGGGTTAGTGTAAAAAAAATTTATTTTTTTAAGTAATATACTTGGAGTGCATACCTTCAAAGTTGAGTGCATACCCTATGTTGAAATCCTAGGTCCGCCACTGTGTGTTAGGCTGCAAATTTGTAATATCGTTTAAAATATTGACGGTACACAAACACCCCGTCGCACAACGTAAATTAACGTAAAATCCCAGAGCGCGGGTTGAAAACCTAGTTTGAAAGTAAAGTTGAACAAATTTATTGATGTTCAAGCTTTAATTGAATATAAAGGCTTGGAAAGTAAAAAAGAGAGTAAGAACATACATTAGAAGAGATGTTTTAATATTTTATTTTATTTTAATTATTATTCTATTGTAAAAGCATACAAAAATAAAGAGTACAATTTTGAGGTGTTTGTGTGAGACTATATATTTCTTAAAAAAAAAAAACATAACAAGCGTACGGTCCTGTCCTATTAACGCCTTTGTAATCAAACTATAGTTTTTGGATTGGGTATGGTTAAAAAAGTCGTTTGTAACCCTCTGGTTTTTTTGTTTTTTGTTTTTTTATTTTTATAATTTTGTTTATATTATAAAACAATGAAATGTAGAATGTGGAACAAAAATTATAAAGTTTAATAAGTCAAAAATATTAAATTGTCAAAAAATACGAAACATAAACTGATAAAAAACTGTGTTATATTGTAAACTGAGAAAAAAACATGTTTTTATCTTTTTTTTTACTTTCTTTTATATTATTTTGCGAGCCAGAGGTACCAATAGTAGCAACTTTTAAATATTAATTACAGTATTTTAAAGGAACTACCGACAAAGATCAACATTGGTAGGCCATACAAAAATGAAGGCTCATGTTATTTGTACCCCTAAAACATCATTTGTACCCTCCTGTTTTTTCGGGTTTTTTTTATCTTTTTTATTTTTTTTAAATTTTTATAATTTTGTTTATATTATAAAACTGTGAAACTGAAAGTGCGGAATAAAAATTATAAAGTTTAACAAGTCAAAAGAATGAAACTGTCAAAAAATACGGAACAGAACTTGATATAAAACTGCATTATACTGTAAAAGGGGAAAAGAAATCTTTTATACTTTTTTGGTACTTTTAGGTGGGTCAGGGTACCAATAGTAGCACCCAGAAATGAATAGGAAATTGTCCATGAGACTTTAACAATAAATTCTTTGACTTGCTTTTTCAAATTTCTTCACTTGGTAACTTTTTTTTTGTGAGATTTCTTGATCACGTGCAAGAATTTCTTGTAAGTTTCCTTAAACAAGTGTCACTGACTCACCGATATGAAACTTTTATTAAGCTAAAATTTTAGTATATTACTCGTTAAAAAAAACGAGAAGCTAGAAATTACAAAGCAGTTAACGTGTTCAATTTGTGACTCACCTAAAAATCGTGCATACCCTATTTCGGATTCCTAGATCCG
>BQNB010062381.1:0-36096 GCA_026074375.1 Tanacetum coccineum | reverse complement strand
GAATCGTCGTGAATTAAGATGTTGTTGGGTATTTGATTGTAACCATAAAACCATTTTGAAAATCAATCAAAGTGTTTGATATAAATAAAAACATTTAACACATTGAGAGTTTCATTCTTTTGAAATGCCCCTTACACATGTGCATCGATATTCAAAATTGTTTCGAACATGGAGGAAAGAGTTATGCACTTAGAGTCTTAAAGATCACATTTTTCTCGATCACATTTTAATCACATTTTCTCCCCCTATGGAAATAACTAATTTTTAGTATTTTCATACCAATTGATTAAAATTTGAGACATGAAAATGTTTCATGGGGAGAAAAATGTTCACATCTACATAGCATGAATTAATGGAACTTTTTCTGTAGCTCCCCCTCAATTTCACACATATGATACCTTTTGAGAGAATATGATTATGACTTTGTAAATTCCATGTAAAATTGAGTTTGACCTACTTGTATATGTTTTAACAAAATCAGTGTTTAAATATTATTAACATTTAACATATTTCATTTGTTAGAACATTTTTAAAATATTTTAGACACACAAAATAGACATGTGAGTATGTGTCTAAACGCATTAAAACTTGGTTTTAAAAGCTCCCCCTCAAAAATTGATTCACTTATAAAAAATGATTCTACTTTTGAAAGATGCATGAGGAGGGAGTGTCGAACACATAATTTTGAAAGATTTTAAAGAACCTTTTGAGAAATTCTTGAAAAATTTTGTTCAATGTGTTTTGAAAAACCAATGTTACTTGAGCTCGAAAGACTTTGAATGTCTTTTGAATTGACTTTTTGTGCCGGCTCAAGTCCGAGAAGTTGTTATCTTCTCGTTGTGAGGATAAATGTACATGATTGCTCACTTTCTTTTATTTGAGTTCCGAGTTACAGTCTGAAGTAACTGTAAGTTATTGGCTTTAGCTTTAAAACTTTGAATGTTTTGATTTAATAACTCAAGACCAGAAAGATTTCTCTTTTCGTTCTCAAGGATAAACGCACTGAAGCGTATATTTTCCTTTTATTTAAAGACTGGGTTGTTATCTGACATTTAATAACAAACCATCAAGAAAAATTAGAAATGACATGTTTTGAAACTTTTGAACTCTTGCTCGAACTTCATTTACACGCCCGTGTCAATATTGATCGACATTTCTAGGCACGTAAATGTTATCGATTCCAAGAGACATGCCGAGAAGATTCTTTTTGGTATTTTTGAAATTTTTGTATTTTGTATTTCGTTTTTGAGATTTTTTTTAATTTTGTATTTTTCTTTTTGAAATTTTATATTTTTGTATTTTCTTTTTCAAAAATATTTTCTAACATAATTAAAAATGGAATGTTTATACAAAGAAGATGATAGAATATTTACATTAGATGAACCCTTTGAGGAGATGGGTTCGGAAGCCATTGAAGTACCTGCACTTAAAGAAGAAGAGTTTGCCCAAATAACAGTTTTAGGATTATGTGTTTCCTTTCCTAATGGTGAAGCACTATCATTCATGTTGTAGCGGGTTTCAACTGGCTTTCTAATGGGAATCCACTTAAGACCAACCTGAGTAAAGATTCTACCCATTGGCTTCACTATAAGACCAGATCTAGGAGGTGTTGTTTTCATATACACAACGAAAGACTTATTTGGAGAAAACTTTTGTCCTATAGGGATCTGTTTGTCATGTTTCTTAGAATCATATTTCTTTTCTGCGAGCATATATCCCTTTGTTGTCTTATGAGATTGTGCATCCTTTTTCTATGCAGAGGCACATGAATGTATCTTTGAGAGGTATTTTAAGATGCACTAATCACGATTTGCATTATAAATGCACTTTTTGCATGTAGGACATGCCAAGTCTTTTGACTTCAAGAAAGGCTTTTGATTCAAAGGTGCTTCAACTATGTTAACAGTGCTATTCGATACACGACTACTCATGGATGGTGGCTAATTCCTAGGTTGTTGATTAAAGTTCCTAGGTTTCAGTTTGTTACCATTAGCAGTGTTTGGTAATCTAGCAGATTGTTGCACACTAGGTTTGGTATTCAAGGCTTTGTCTTTCTGAAGTTGTGCCTTTTTCTTAGCTTCCTCTAGGTAGCAGTTATGAATCATGTCATTTGAGCCTACAGATTCCCTTGGTGACTAAAATGACACATGCTTTGGGCTATTCCTAGAAGGGCCAGGTTCATTCACATCATAAGGCTTAGCAAAAGATGATTTCCTAACTTGAGGCCAAGAATGTGGAGTGACTGGTTTTGTTAAATCATACGACACATCAACTTGGGAGGCAAACCGATGTCTTGGCAATTAGGATCGTTCAGATTTATACGCAGCTGGTTGTCTTACCACTGGTTGATTTCTGATTGGTTGCAAAGGCAGTTTCTTCAAGATTGATTGCTTTTTAAAATTAGTATCCACACCCTTTCCTTTGATCTCCTCAATGAGTTTCTTTAACTCACTTATGGCAATGTTTTTGTCTTGCAATTGAGCTTTCAAATATTGTATTTCAAAGTATAGTTCACGTTCTTTTAGAAATACAGTTGACTCTCTTTTTTTGTAAACTGTGTCCTTTTTCATTTATTCTTGACATTGATGTAAAGCAAGTTCAAGAGAAATCGAGTGATTTTCAAGGTTAGCAAAACTTCTTAAAAGCTCATTATAAACTTGTTTATTGACAGATTCAGTTTGTTTAGAAAGCTTTTCCGCAAGACATTCACATTCTTTTATGATGATACAAACATTGCAATTCATTGTAAGCATCGAAATCAGATAAAGAATGCAAATAAGAACACATAACATCATTAGACACACACTCTTGGAGAAGTAGATCGTACATGTTTGAAAATTCTGCTTTGTCATATTTAAGTTCATCAATCTCTTTTTTAAGGGATTCAATGTACTTTAAATCAACATGCATTTCTTGTTTAGGTTCATGAACAAATTTGAAAGTATCATTTTGTGTCTTTAGGGCAAGAGGCATCAAACATGTTTTAATTAGGATTTCCATATCATGAGCATTTGGTGCACGAAAATGTTCATGAGAATGTTTTTCCCAAGCTTGATCAACAAGTTCTTTGAAATGATTTATGTTATTCGTCATTACATTATAAGCTTGTCAACTTTTACTGGTCGATTTTAAGGTAGGTAAGAAACCGATGTTTTTGAAAAATTTTGGTTTAGATTTAACAAAAGATTTTCTCCACATTTTTTTTCTTACTTCATTTGCATGTGCCAACTGTTCATGATATTCCTGTGATGTTGGTTTAAAATTTTCATAAAGACTATTTTGCTTTGTGTAATCATAAGGTTTCACTAAGTCTTTATTTAATTTTGATCAACTTTCTTTTTCAAGAGTCAAGGTTTCTTCCCTATCAAGGACGAATCTGTTTGCAAGATCAGAAATATCATATGAGATCTCATACAAACATTGTTTTTCAGATTGAGCTTTCTTGAGGTACATTGGATTTGCAAAAGTTGGTCTACCATTGAATGTTGAGCCTTTGGGAGCTAACATGTGAATGGTTTGAATTGATTGATTCCTTTTATAAACAAATTCATTCAAAAACTTTAATTGCTTTTTTATTGAAATCATTTTGTCAGTGTCTTTTTCTTCCTTAAGTTTTAAATCCGTTATTACCTTGGTTTTCTCTTTGACAAGACCTTCGTAATGTGACTTTGTTAAAAAAACTCTGTTTGACTAACTCATCGTGTTTCTCTTTGACAACTGAAATTTCATAGGCTTTAAGTTTTAAACCTTCTTTTATGTCAATTTCTTTTGGGCTAATAGTCCTAGAGTTTCATTTAACTTCCGTTCAAGTTTGCCATGTTCAGTTGTACGATTAAGGTAAGTCTTGTACTTCTCAAGCCCAATCTTTTTGTTTTGAAGTGTAATTAGACAGTTATCCCGAGTACTATTGGACTCCCCTAGAGTTCTATTAGTCACCTCAATAGTAGATTTGCACTCTTTCAATTCTTAAGTCAGTGATGCGTTTACTTTCTTTAATTGCTTTTGAATCTTTTTGTTTTCATCAATGTCAAGTTTTAAATTTGCAATTAAATTAGCAAGCACAACACGCTCATCATCACATGCTTCAGCATTTTGGTCAGTCTGAATATCATTATCACACATATCCGGTGAATCAGGAATGACATTACTATCAGCCTTTTCCACTACACATGTGTTATTAATGGATTCAGGTTGCTCATAATGTTGTGTGTCAACAGCAAACACATTATATGCCACAGTAGATGGTACCTCAACCATTGATTATGTGTCATAGGAAGGTCTGATATCCGTATCATCCCTAGAAGTGCTTTTGTCATTGCATTCATTCCTTGACCTGCTACTTTCATCTCCAGATGTGTTGCTTTGATTCTCTAAACATTGATCATTCACTTTGTCTGATACAATCCTACTACAGTCTTTTTCTCCCGAACTAGCATCCGTTGCTTTAACCTTTTGAACCATGCACTCTTGAATCCGCAACATTCTTTCATTCAACCTTTTCAACCAATTATGTATCTCTTGTTCATGATGTGCTCTTTCAACAATACATTGCTCAATGGATTCCATGTGTTGGATTATCAAGTCTTTGAAGGATTGAGCTTCCATTTGAGTGTAGTCTTCAAAGTCTTGCCTTGCTTCTCGAGCATCAGAATCATAATTGGAAGACTTGAGCATCTCTTAATGTATGAACTTGTCAAACTGCACTTTGATCACACTTAGAGCAGACTTGGAATCCTTCTAGTGAAGTATTTCATTGTTGAGTTAATTTTCTAAGTTATTCATGTTTTGAGATAACTCATACTTGAAAGTTCTGACGTCAGTATGAAAGAGGTGTGAAAATGCTCATTGAAACAATGGACAATTAGGGAAAGTATGTCTTTCGAGACGTTGAGTGGTTGTTTTAAGTGCAGTGAATTTGTTCACGGAGATCTCTTTTAAATTCATTGATTGTAGTTGTAGTTGTTGTATCTCTTGTTTATCTAAATCCGAACACGAAGGTAAAGTATCTTTCATTTCCATTGTAACGTGAAGTGAAAATGATTTGTAGGATCTTAAGTAGGTAAAGTGATATTGTTGTGGATTGTTGTTGTTTGAGTTCACGGGATTTTACAATTCTATGACTTAAACCGAGAAAAGAATAATCTTTTACGAGATTTTACTAAATCAAGAAGAAACCATGAATGATTAATTGTTGTGATTTTTTGTGGGTGAAATCGTTGTTGTTGTTGAAGAACTTGAACTTTTGTTAACGATGAGCTAAAACGATGAACGGTTACTACACTTTTCAACTTAAAATAATTAACGGTTGATTAAAACACAAACAAGGACTAACGGTGCAATTAAAATCCAAGTTAAATGCTTAACGTTGTTAATTAAAGTTGTAGGGACTAACGGTGCAATAACGGTTCACTTTGGAGGATAAACGGGTTATTTTATAAGCACTAAGCACTAACGGTGAAAAACAAATTCAACTATAAGGGTTAATACACAACCAAACGAGGAATGGCGAATTGTCTTGAAATCCAGGGGCCTAACTTGTCAAAGTCAAATTTTAGTTTAATAATGATAAAAAACAAAAGACGTTTGCCTCCTTTTTGTTAGGTAATTATTTTCAAAACAAACATAAGTCATTTTGGGTCAAGTCTTAGGAAGAAAATAAAGAGTTTTGTTGTGTTTTGGTTTTGATCCACGAAATTGCTATTAGCGACAGTTTTTTCTATCACAAAACCATCGCTAATTAATCATTTTTATGGAAGAGACACGCCAATTCGAAAAGATGGCGGTTAAATCTGTTAAAAGGATGTTTGTGACTGAACCATCACGACTGTTTCTGGCGATAAAGATTAGTGACGCTTTTTCTGTCCCTAAGTCGTCGCTAAACCGTCACTAATAACACCTTTTTGTGAACCAATGTGACTATTTGAATGGTCATGAGATTTCCTATAAATATTGGGTTCATTCTGCGTTTTTTGATCATCTAAAACCAAAACAAACACATACAAAACCTTTCTTTTATACCCGATTGCTATAAATAATAGTGATATAGAATTATTATTTATAGTGTCTTGAAATTCTCGATAACTCGGTAGTTCATCCAGATTATCACCACTTCGTGTAGTGTTGATAATTGCTACATACGTTGCTTCATTGTATCTTGGGAGGTAATTCGCTGGTAACCCGGAACACAATTGTTCGAAAGGATGGTGGGGGCGAAATTGCTTTAAAGATAGAGAGAACTCGCCTTGAAGTAACAAGTAGTAGTACGAAATACATCATCTTAAAACCATCTTTTTTAAACCTCGATACCAACAATCTTAAAGCAATTTCGAATCAAGATGGCGTCCAAGAACTTGATGCAAATGTCAACCGACACTGTGAAGTTGGACCGTTTTGATGCAGGATTTTCAAATGGTGGCATAACTGATATGAATCGATCACCCATACGAGTACATGACTTATATTCCTTCTTTTTATATTGGATCATGATACATGCATAAAACATAAATTACATGACGCATATGTGACATGATTAACATGGCAAGTTATGTGTTTATTCTGATAGATTAAAACTACATGTATAGTAATTAAGGATATGTTTTGTTGATATATATACACCAAAATTATGCGTTGATATGCTTACATGAAATTTGGATGATCATTAAATTCAAATTATGCATATGGGCTATAAAAATATATATGCATGTGTTTATTTTACATGATGAAATTTGAAATTGTTAATCAATTTGTCAGTAAATATTGATTTATGGCTTGGGTGTAAGCGGCTATTTTTCACGCACAGAAAATCAAGTAAATTGAAAATAAAGGTCCTGGTAAGGAACATTGGGATGCTGCAAATCGAGTATTTAAATACTTGAAGAAAACTGTGGATTATGGTTTGGAATACAGCAGAGATCCTTCAGTATTAGAAGGTTATACTGATGCAAGTTGGATAACTGATCAAGAAGACTACGCAGCCACGAGCGGATGGATATTCACTCTTGGTGGGGGTGTAGTGTCTTGGGGATCAAAGAAGCAGATCTATTTAACAGACTCTACTATGGCAGCAGAGTTTGTGGCACTGGCGTCATGCTGAAAAGAAGCAGAATGGCTACGAGACTTGTTAATAAACATACCCGTATGGCCGATGCCTATGTCGCCAATCTCTGTGCATTGTGATAGTCAATCTACACTATCAAGAGCATACAATTAAGTATACAATGGTAAGTCCAAGCATATTGGACTTAGACGTGGACAACTTAATCAGTTGATAAATGATGGAATGATCATCGTTAGCTTCTTACGATCTAGTAAGAACTTAGCAAATCCTTTCACAAAAGGACTACCAAGGAAACTGATTGAAAATACTTCTCAAGGGATGGGACTCAAGCCCATGTACAAGTAGTCACCCATGATGGAACCTTGTCTTGACGCTTGGTTATTCACCAAGTCTCTTAAGAAGTAAAAGTACATCATCCGAACGTGACTGAAGTTCTACAAGATTTAGAAAATACCATCCCAGGGGTTAGTGGAACTTGGAACCATAATGCAGTTAAAGGTTGAACAAAGTTCTTAATGGAATTATAACACAAATTGTGTTGGATTATTTTAAGTTAAGGGAACAGTCTTGATAAGGTCCACCTATCTAAATGTGGAAGTGAGGCCGCTTCCTTTGAGTTCAAGGGCTTGGCTCTAAAGCATTCTGAGAAACCAAGATAAGACCCATGGCCAGTTAAAGGGTCGGCATACAAATGGATTGAATGAACGAGAGGAAGGATATGCGTGAAGCGTTTTCGTTTAACATATAAAGGAAGATGGTTCAATGACTTTGGTTCAACCACTCTTACCCTAGTTAAGCTTGAGAGCTTTCACTACGTAAAGATTCAAGGTGTAATATTCCATCTTTACTTATGCATAACACCCCCGGGGATTTCTGAATCGGGTTAGGTCTTATGTGTCGTTTTTAAAACTTATGTCTATTTTGAAAATGGTGGGGGATTGTTGGGTAATTATTTTCAAAACAAACATAAGTCATTTTTGGTCAAGTCTTAGGAAGAAAATAAAGAGTTTTGTTATGTTTTGGTTTTGATCCACGAAATTGCTATTAGCGACAGTTTTTTATGTCACAAACCCATCGCTAATTAATCATTTTTATGGAAGAGACACGCCAATTCGAAAAGATGGCGGTTAAATCTGTTAAAAGGGTGTTTGTGACTGAACCATCATGACTGTTTCTGACGATAAAGATTAGTGACGCTTTTTCTGTCACTAAGTCATCACTAAACCGTCACTAATAACACCTTTTTGTGAACCAATGTGACTATTTGAATGGTCATGAGATTTCCTATCAATATTGGGTTCATTCTGTGTTTTTCGATCATCCAAAACCAAAACAAACACATACAAAACCTTTCTTTTATACCCGATTGCTATAAATAATAGTGATATAGAATTATTATTTATAGTGTCTTGAAATTCTCGATAACTCGGTAGTTCATTCGGATTATCACCACTTCGTGTAGTGTTGATAATTGCTACATACGTTGCTTCATTGTATCTTGGGAGGCAATTTACCGGTAACCCAGAACACAATTGTTAGAAAGGATGGTGGGGGCAAAATTGCTTTAAGGATAGAGAGAACTCGCCTTGAAGTAACAAGTAGTAGTACGAAATACGTCATCTTAAAACCTTCTTTTTTAAACCCCGGTACCAACACTTTTTTCTTTCTTCTTACATTTCAAATTGATAATGGTAACGAATGTAAATTAGTTCTCGCGGACTCGTATGTTTATGATCGACCAAAACGAAACACACTACGATGATTTACGAAGGATCGCGATCGTAATGATGGTAATTAGAAGACCCGCGAACAACCGAAGCTCGAAACCGAAAAACCCAAAACAAATCAAAACGTACACGTTTACCGTTTATACTTATGTATAAACCACCCTCTTTTGTTTTATGTATAAATCTCCCTATGTTTTGTTCACGTATAAATCCCCGTCTTTTCGTTCACGTATAAATCGTCATTGTTCTCATGTATAAATCGCCTTACTATGTGTATAAATTATCGTTTTGATGTATAAACTTCCCAATACAAACAAAACGTAATATGGTGTCTTCTTGCAAAAAACCCAAAACGTCCTTTTCACCTTGTGTTCAAACTGTGGACCACAATAAATAATCCCAGAAAATAAGCTTCGTAATAAGCTCATTTACCACAAGAATAAGCAGTTAAGCGAACAAAATAAGCTACAAAATAAGGACAACAAAAAAGCTAACGAAAATAAGGTAAGCTTGAATAAGCTATAGAACCTCTGTCCTCTAATAAGTCGTGACCCTTTCTTGAAAATAAGCTTAAAATAAGCTTTTCAAACGCTGTAAACACCAATAAGCCACTAAAATAAGTTATGAAGAAAATAAACTAGCAACGAGTTTAGTTCATAAGCAAAACAAGCTTTTTCCAAATAAACTAAGACATATGAATACTAAAAAAATGATGAACAATAGGAAGGAAAAAATGATAGTCGATCTCTTTTTATTTTTAGAGCCCAAATGAGTCACGAGCTAAAAAGGCTGTTACAAGCCCAATTGTAACAGAATTGAAAACAATAAGATTGGAGTAAGCAAACGAAAAGAAAGAAAAAAAAACTAAACAATAAGCCACAAAAAATAAGATGATTTAACCCATGAAATGGACCACGAAACAGTTAACAGCCCAAACAAAAACTATTGTAGAAGTAAGCTACGACAGAAAATGAATTAAAATAAGTTGTTCGAAAAGCTATGTAAATCATAAAATAATCATTAAACTCACCCGTGGCCGAGTGATACCAATTGTTAAAAACCAGTAATCACTTCACTTCACCATAGTAATCACAAGAAAATAGATAAGAGAATAAGAAATAGGAGGAAGCAATAAGATGAGATGTAGAGAGAGAAAGTAGAGAGAAGGAGGCGAGAAAGAGAGAAAGATTAGATTGCGTAGAGAGAAAATGAGAACAACCAACCCTTCTCCTTGTGTGGAGAAGGGTATTTATAGTGCCTTGGCTACATTGGGATGCCTAAGGTCTTTCGACACGGACTGTGTGACAACCGTGATTTAGCGAGGTTAGTTTAACCATTAGTGTTAACTTGCCTAGTTTTATGAATTTGGTATTATGTGCTTAAAATGAATTGGTGATATGTGTGTTATGAGATATGTGTTATTATAAGTGATTGTGGTAGTAGAAATGAATGATTTAGTCATTTCATTTCGTATGTGATGATGATTTTGAAAGTATAGTGATTTTCGTAATTGTCGGTAAAATTGAAGAAGTATGTATCGTTAAATTTCGAGTTGAGATTAATTAGTGAATTGAGATTTTATAATTTATTTATGAAGTAATAAGTAAATAATAATTTGAGAAAAATAATAATAAGTAGGGTAAGTGTTTTATTTTAAGTTATGTATTTTTTTTAAGTATTTAAGGTGAATAAATAGTAAATAGTTTGTATTTTTTTTAAATATATATAAATAATATATATAGAGGGAGAATGAAATTTTATAAGAAAATTTAATAAAAAAATTATTTATAAAAAGGGGTTTAGTTTGGATCGACTACAAAAAAAGAGCCTAAGTTGGACTTTTTTTGGTAAAGGGGATTACCCTGGTAAAATATATTAATCACATGAACAATTTAAGAACACTGGAATGTGGCTGAAGAACCATATTAACCTTAAGCAAACGCTTGAACAACCACTAACATTGCTTGTGACAGGCCACAAGGCAATAACATTGCTTGTGATAGGCCTCAAGCCCAAGTTGGACTAGGATACCAGTTAAAGTCTTATAAAAGAAATTAATCAGTATTATTTTTTCTTGTTTTCTCTGTGTGTCGACCCCTACTCCAAACCATAGACACCATTTTTTTAAGCTTCAAAGATCAAGGTTAGACCATCTTTCTCAAATCTAAAAAATATGTCAAATCTTTATTCTAGTAATCAAATCTATGTTTTAATTATTGTATTAAATATGTAACAAATAAATTGATGGATTAGGAATTTATAAAAATTACTGTAATTATGATGTTATAATCATTTAATATTAATTTTGGTATAATAATTAGGGTTTGGGTATGTTTAATAAGGTTTACTTATGTTAAATTCGGAATTGAAATCTGGGCAGAATTTTAAGTCATCTTGCGAGAGCCATAACTTAGTTATACGGATAGCTTTTATTGATTTTATTGAGCCTAAAAATAACTACAGAGAGTCTACTTTCCAACCTCATGGTTTCATGAATTAAAAGTGAGTGGAAGTCAGTCAAAATAATTTTACAAGATTCGTTGTCAAATCTGAGTTTTTGGGGCAGATTCTAGTTTGTGTTTGTGAGGTCAAAAACCATATCAAAACGTCTTTTTAATTGATGGGATTTCTAGTGTAGCAAGTTCATGATGTGTATGATTTTTTGGAATTTTTGTAAAATTTTCACAAGAGTTTAAATGGGGCTGATCAAGCTAAACTTTTTGATGGTCAAATCAGATCCGAATTTGAGTTCTTTGTGATGTCGAATTTTTATAAAATAGTTAGGCTCAACATTATTTTTTATAAAAAATCAGAGTAGTTCATAACCTATTGAGAAGGTAGAGAATGCAGTAGGGAAAGTCAATTTGATGATTTAGTATTTTACTTGTAGTCATGAAGTGACTACAAAATTCTGCCGAAAAACTGGAAAACAAGAATGAATGATTAAAGGTATTTAGAGCAATGTTGCAAAAATCGGCCTAGGCGGCCTTGTAATCGCCGATTAATCGCTACTCGGCCATACACCTTGGAAAATAAGGCAAATCGGGTGAATAATCGGTATGGTCAAAAATCGGTCAAATCGGACAAAAATCGGTCAAATCGGCCTAATCGGTCAACGAAAGTCAAACATTTTTTTTACGATGTGACTTTGAATTGTTAACTGTTAACTTTTATTATCTATGTCTATGTTTTGAACAATGTAACTTTGAACTCATTTAATTTTAGTGTATTTAAAGTGTTGTATCCTTCTCATACAAGTAACTTAAAAATTTATATAAAAAATTTGCAAAACCGATTAATCACCGATTAATCGCACCTAGACCGATTACAGGCTAAAGGATGGTCGACTGCCCGGCTAGCGACTCGCGATTTTTGCAACATTGGTATATACTGATTTTGCTTGGAAAATTGCCAATGTTAGCCCTCAAATTAAACTAGCATAAGCTGTTTTAAAGTTCTAAAAAGCCCAAACCGATTTAGCTTATTAGCCAATAAGCTTGACCATAGGTTAACTTGGGAGTTTAATCTCCTAGTTATATTCATGCAATGGTGAATATTATAATGTTGTTTGATTTTGAATTGCTTAGGTTTTATTTTGGATGTTTTGATGTCTTGTTATTGACTGAACCCCCTTTTAGCTTTAATAACAAGACGCTTAGTTATCTTTTATTGTTTGTTTGAGGGTATTTTCATGACACTTTATGTCTATACCTTGGTTTCTTTTATGCATTTTAGTTCTCTATATAGACACCATTGTGTTTTGATGATATTCATTCTTGTTACGCCTCGTGTTTCCGTCTTAGCGGGGTGTGACAGATTGGTATCAGAGCCTTTGGTTATAGAGAAGTAAGTGGTTTGACCTAGACTATAACCTAGGAGTCCTTCATATAGCAGCATATTAGGATCTATATGTTTAGCTATCTAGACGTTTTGTTTTCTTACTTCACTCTGAGTTTTATTTCGACCTATGAGCTACTCGATAGCAGAAAATTCAGTAGAGGAGCCAATCGAGGAGGAGCCTCTCGAGGGACCGAAGGAAGAAGGGTAGTTGAAGAGTCGGGGAAGGAGGCCAACTCAGATCTCCTGTCGGATGCTCGTAGTAGGCCTGGACCCGCGGAGTCGGGTGACTTTTGCGAAAGCAAAGTCGAACCCAAGCGAGGCCCAGCATAAGCTTATTCCGTCATTTACCTCGACATATTGCTATTATCGATGATTTTTTTTGATATTTTGTATTTTCGGGCACTATGAGGCTTTTGTTTTCTTTCGTTTTCGATTTTAGTTTTATATAAATAAGTATTTCTTGATAAAGCATCGATAATTGTGTAAAATTGGAGTCGTGTGAGATGTGAAATGTGGTATATTGCTTATATGTGTGTTATCATGAGATGTGTAAGTCTTCGAAAATAAATTACACGTGTGAAAGGATGCGGTTATAATTATGGGTGGCCAACATAATTATAAAGGCATCACACACGTAGACTAGTGACCATGATTGCATTGATTAGTGTTTATTTGTTAAGTGATAGAGTAATATGTTGTGATATGTGTGATATTGATAAGGATGGTTATATAGTTATTGGAATCCTTCTTTTACCTGATGAGCAATTATGTTAGGCTCAGTTGCGTAGATAGTAAGTTTCCCTTCTATCTAACGTTTGCAGATACCCCGAATACCTGTTATTACTGCTATTATTATTATTGGGTTGTTCGATTGCTCGATTACTCATTCGGAGATCTTACTCCCATTTTAGGATTCCTGGTTCGTGAGCCTTGTCGACGGTATCTATTTTTCCCATTCAGTGTTGATGACATCAAATAACGTCTATTTTATAGCATCGTTTATCCCATGATATTAACCCATTTTGTATAGTTATTGCAAAGAATTATTACTTAATCGTTTAATTTAGAGAATTGCAGTAATTATGGAGTAATTGGTGAAACATAGCAAAAGGCGCGCATTCTGGAGCTTAAATAAAGATATTTTGAAGATTACTATTCTGAAGAACCAATTACACTGTAATCCATCACAGAATGATAACCGGTGTATTCGCAGCCTGCACTCACCAAAAGACCACAGAAGATTAAAGATTAATACGCCGTATCCAAAGGACTCAATACGCCATATTCAAGATATGGAATCAATATAATATTCTGGAAGATATCAAACGTGGTCCCTACTCCAAGAAATCCCCAATACGCCGTATCCAACCCGATATGCCGTATTGAATCGCTTTCCAACATTATAAATAGAAAACTCAAAAATGAGTTTTAAGTGTGCTAAATCATATTCTCGATACCTAAACCACAAAAGTCGATTTTTAGAGGAGAAAAAGAGCAGAAGAGGTCGAGCAACGTATTCAATTCCATAGGAGACATCGTGTAATTCCATATACTTTTGTAATCGTTCAGTTTTTGGTATCATTCATTAACTCGGTTAGTTTACCTTGGCTAAATTATTACTCTTGTATTTATTATGACGTTTGAAGGCTAATACCTTCGGGTATTAGCCATTATTATGAAGATCTGAATGTTTGGTATTTGTTTATATCGATTTCTTGATTTACCGATGTTATGCTTGTTTTGTTATCATTTATACTTGTTATACAGCGCTTTTTGTAATTGTGACCTTATCATTCAACTGGATCTAGCTAAGTGGACCAAGCGGATCTAGAGTCCGGGATAGCTCTCCATATAGTAATTTATACACCTAGAATAATAGTTACACAAATATTAATTTACCAGGGTGAAGTCCCTTTTACCCAAAAAATAGTTACACAAATATTGTCTTCGTAAGTCTGTCTAGATACGCTTCGAGCTAACCTAGTTAATTGGATATTGCCAATGGTTTATTGATCGTGCGCTAGAAAGGTGACCTAGATAATACAAACAAATGAACATTCTGATTCCATTGGAAAGTTGGACAAGTGTACTACTATTGTATAAGATTGCCATTAAGCGTAAAGTTGCGTAAAGTCTCTATGAAGCTAGGGGGGTTTAAACAAGATCACCATTGCTTTAATCACTAAGAATAGAATGATAATCAGCAAAAAAGGATGCTTATATGCAGATGCGTTAAATGTGACAGAGTTAACGTGTCTAGATCTTATGATGATGTAACGCATAAGTCTTAAGAATGATATGCCCAACTCACGTGGCTCGAGACGTTCTAATCGGATTAATAAAGGATTAATGAACAGGTTTCTTATATAAGTTTCGAACGCGCTTTTATCTTTTGTTAATAGCTTGCGTGGGTAAACAGTTTCTGAATTGATTGTAGTCAACCACCAAACCGTGTCAGTTCTCTCAGGCTGAAAACCCACTCTTTTCCCGTTAGAATTAGGATTAGACTGACATAGATTTAACATAGGATAGAATTAACATAGATTAGATAACCAAGATTATAAATATAAAAAAAAAAGTTTATTTTTAAAATATAAATAATTAATAAAGTGATAAAATATAATAAATTAATATAATTAGTAATAAAATAAATAAAATAAATAATAATTAAAGTATACATAAAAAATATTATAATTAATATAAATCAAAATAAATTAATTAAAAGATTAAATTTAACAAAAAATAAAGAAATAATAATTAATAATAAAATATTTTTATTTTATAATATAAATTTTTAAAAATTTAAAACAAAACAAAAAAAAAAAAAAATTAAATAATTATAGATGTAAAAATTATAAGGATAAAATATAAATATTTAAATTAGTAATTAAGAATAAAGAAACTAAATATAAAAATAAATGATTTAATAATATAAATTAATAAAAAAATATATATATAATAAAATAAATAAATATAATAAGATATTTATAATGATATATTAAATTTAATAATATATAAATTAAAAATAATAAATATAATAATAAAATATAATACAAAAAAATAATATATTTTATAATAAATTATAAATATAATAATTAAGAATATATAATTTTAAAAATATAAATATAATTACATTAATTTAATAATTATTATAAATTAAAATATAAAACAATAAAATTAAAAAATAAATTTATAAATATACAATCTAAAAGAAAAATAAATAATATATTATAAAAAAAAAAAAAAAATAAAACTAATATAAATATAATATAATATATTATATAATTATTTTTATAAAAAATATAAACATATAAATTAATAATAAAAATAATAATAAAAATAAAAAAATAAATTAATAAAATATAATTATAAAACATTAAAAAAAAAAAAATTAATTAAAAAAAAATTAGAAAGAAAAAAATATAAAAAATAAGCTATAAATAATAAATAATATTTATATTATATTAAAAAAATTTAAAAATAATAAATAATTAATAAAAAATTAATATATATTATAAAAAATAAGTAATATAAATACAAAATAAAATTAATTATAAAAAAAAAAATTATTAATTATAATAAAAATCAAAAATTAATAAAAATAAAATAAATTAAAAGAAAATTAAAATTATTAAAAGTATTAACAATAAACAATATGATATTAAATAAATTAAAGATATTTCAATTTAAAAAAAAATAAGAAATAAAATAAAAAATAAAATATATAAAATAATTGGAAATATCTATATTTATAAAATATTTAAAAAATAATAATAAAAAAAAAATTATTATTTATAAATAAAAATTTAAAATTTTAATAATAAATAAAAACAAAATTAATAAAAAAAAAAAAAAAACAAAACAAAAAAATAGAAAATAAATTAACATTATAAAATATAATATTTAATTCTAAAAATTGTATAATATTTTAAATTATAAATTATAATAATTAATTGTATAATATTATATAAAAAATATTATTTTTAATAGAAATAATATAAATAAAATAATTAAAAAATAATATATAATATTAAAAGAAGTAAAAAATAAAAATCTTAATTAAAAAATTATAAAAAGATAAATGATTAATAAAAAATATTAATTAAAATTAAAAACTAAAATATAAAATATAATAATTTAAATTAATATTAATAATAATAATTAAATAGTAAATTTAAAAATAATAATAAATAATTATATATATATCATTTGATAAAAAAATAATTATAAAAATAAGATATAAAAATAATATAAATTAAAAATTATTAATAAAATTAATATATATAAATAATAATAATTAATATATTTAATTATAAATAATATAATATAAAAAATATAAAAAAAATAAAAAAATAAATAATATTATAAAAAATATATGATAATATTAATGAATATATTTAAAAATTATTTATAAATATTAAATAAAATATAAATTAATAATAAATGAAAGATAAATATTAAAAATAATAAATAAAATTTATATATTATATTTAAAATAATTAATATAATTTAATATATAATGACAATAATATTAAATAATAATAAAAATATTATATTAAATAATATTAATAATAATGAATAATTAATATTATTATATTTACTAAATTATAAAAATTAATAATTTATAAATATAAAATAAAATAAATAATAAAAAAATAAAAAAATATAAAAAAAAAATATTTAGAATACTTAAATTTAAAAAATAAAAAATAATTGAAATAAAAAAATATAGTAAATTAATAATATATAAAAAAAAACAAATAATATATATAAATAGTATAATATAATAAATAAAAAATATATTAATAATTCAAAATAAATAAAATATATTAAATATGTTAATTCTAAAAAAATAAAACATAAAAATAAATATAATATATATTTATAAGTTTTATTAAAAAATAAAATTATTTTATAAAATAAAAAAAAAAAAATTATAATAAAAATATAAAAACATAAAAAATTTAATAAAAATACTATTAAAAAATAATAAATATTATAATAAAATAAAGAAATATATATTAAAGGATTATAAAAATAATTATACTATTTACATTTAAGCTTATAGATTATTAATAAATTAAAAATTTTATAACATATAATAAAATTTAAGTATATATAAATTTATGAAATAATAAAAAAATTAAATATAATTTTTAATAAATATCTATTGATAATTACTTTAAAAAATATTTATAATATAATACCACACCAACCAGAACACCCCTGCAGACCACCCCCCAACCACACCCCACCCACAAACCACCACACTCCCCCCACAAAACCGTCCCCCCAAAACACCACCCACACCCCAACACATACCCACAACCCCCACCACCCACTGCCCCCACCCCACACACACACTACCACCAACCTAGACAACCTAATCCACCACCCCCCAACCCACACCTCCACCCCAATTACCACCACCAACCTAGACTCCCCTCACCCCCAACACAACACCAACCCACACCGAACACCCACAACACCAAACCAAACTACCACACACCCCCCCACACTCTCCCAACCACACCCCCCCACCCCCCACACGAGTAGCCGACTCCACCACACCCTAAAACTCCCACCACGCCCTCCAACAACCCCCCTCCCGCCCCCACAAAACCCCCACCACACGACTTCCCCGCACCAGCCAACCCCACACACCACAAACCAAAACCCACCCCACCCACCTACCAATCAACCACCCACACAACACACAGACCCCCCCCACCCCCCCCTTCACCCACCCCCTGACTCCAACCACCCTCCCCACTCTCCTAAACCACAAACCCCAACTCAACCGCAACCCACAACCTCCTCCGCCCCCACTCCAACCCCCCCCACTACCCCCCCCCCACCCCCCCACCATACCCCGACCAAATACAACCAACTACCAACCTCCTCCACCCATCACCACCAAACCACCCACAAACCACCAACCACCCACAGCAACCCCAACACCCCCCCACCCCACCGCACCCACACCAATTCCCCCCCCACACACCCACACACCTAACCACCCACAACACCTCCCCACACCCCTACCTACCAACAACTAACCCACCCAACCTCCCCACAACCCCAACCAACACACCACACAACCCACACCCACCCATGAGCCCAAAAACGTCAGACCCACCACACCCATAAAAACAACACGTCTCCAACCAACCAACAACCCCCACCACACCACAATCCAACCAACACCCACCAACCACACCAACAACAACCCCCCCACAACCACGAACAACACACCCCCACCACACCACCCCCACCAAACACCCCCAATAACACCAGCCCCAAAGCCCCCACAGCCCCCTACACACACACCACACACCAACCACACCCCCCCCCCGCCCCCCTCCCCCCCCCCAACAACCTCCCCACCCCGACACCACAACCCACACCCACCCACCACAAACACTTCCGCCCCAACCAACGCCTACCCCACACATACCTCCAACAAACACCCCTCAACACAGCCCAACACCACACCAACCACCCCTCCGCCCACACCCATACACACGCAACAAAACAACCCAACTAGCCCCCCACCCACCCACCACACCACCCGCTACACCCCCCACCTCACACCCCGCCCCCACCACCAAACGCCCACCCCACACCCCTACCCTAACCTAAACCCACCAGCCCCAACACACAAACACAACACGGCGCAATAACCCCCCCCCCACACCAACACCCCCACCAATCACCCCCCCCCCCCCCAACCCAACCCCCCCCCCACCACAACACACCCGCACACCAGTTCACTCAACCCAACCCGCCACCAACCACACCAAACACACCGACTCCCAAACAATACCACCAACCTGACTCCTACACACTACATCCACAACAAACACACCACCAAACACCGCCACCCAAACACTACCCCCAACACCCTACCACCACCCACACATATCCCCCACCACCAACCCCCACCACTCTACCACACACTAACTATAACAAAAAAACCCACCCCTCTACAGCTCCACCACACTACACCATCCCCCACCAAACAACCACACCCACCACCACAACACCCCACCACAACTCCACCACCCAAACAACACCCACAACAACACACACACACCCCACCATCCCCACATAAACCCCCGAAAACCCGCTATCAATAAAACCCCAACCTCACCCACCCCCCACCACACACACACAAAAACCACCCACCACATCGACTCACCCACCAACCACCCCACCCCGCCCCCCCCCAACACAACCACAACAACCCCAAAACCCACAACCCCCCCACCAAAACCACACACACCCCACCCCCCACAACCCACCCCCACAACCACACAACCACTCCAACCCCTCAAACCCCCACCGACCACAAACACCCGCAAATCACACACCACACCCAATACTCAACCCACCACCCACCCCAAACACCACACCAACCCAACACCACCCCCACCCCCACACCACCCACCCAACCCCCACAACATAACACCACAACCCACACACACGCACTCTCACCACCAAGAACACACCCACACCCCTGAACAAACCCTATCCCCCAACCCACCACATCAACCACCACCCCCACCCACACACCAAACACCCCCCACACCCCCAACACCTCTACCCCACCTCTACCACCCAAACCCAACAGTCTCCAAACAAACTACAACCCACCACCCAAAACCCCCACAGACCCCCAACACCTCCACACCACCCAAAACCCCCCACCACCCACAACCACCCCTCACCCCAACCTACTCAACCCACCTCCCCCCCAACTCACCGCTACCCACCACCAAACAATACACCGCACCAACGCCCCCACCACCCAACCCCCCACGCCTCCACCACACACCCCCCCCACTCCCCCCACCCACACAACCCAACACCCACCAAGAACTCAACAACAACCACAACAACACCCACCGTCCCACTCAGCCCACCCCACCCACCCCACCACCTAACACACCAACACACACACACACGCCACCCACAACACCAACGCCGCCCGACCACAACACACACCCTCAGCACCACCCACCGGAGCACACAACCAACCAACCGCACACACACAACAAACAACCACCCCGCACCCACCCTACACACCCCCATACTAAACCACAAAATCCACAAACATAAAAATAACCACACACACAACACACCAGCCACACCCAACATCACCACCACTACACAAACCCCCCACACCACACCACCCCACTCAGACCCACCCCTCGTAAACGACCCACACACCAACAACCCCTCCCACCCACCCTACCCCCCCACACCATACACTAACACCCCAACCCCCTCCCCAACACAACCCCACACAATACCATACAAGCACCCCACACACCCACACTTCCAAAAACTACAAACCAACCAACCAACCAACCCACCTCACCCCACACCCCCGACCCACCCCACCTATACAACACCACCCCCACTAAAACCCTCATCCACCCACCACCACCACACTACTACCGTACCACTGACCCACAAACCACATACACCTCCCCACAACCCCCCCCAATACTCACACCCCCCAACCACAACTACCACGCAACCCCATCGCCCACCCCACCACCAACCAACCCCCCATACACCAACCACACCACCTAACCCACCCACACACACAAAACACAACCGCACACACTCGCCACACCACCCACCCCCCCCCTCCAACCCCCCCACCACCAGACAAAAACACAACTACACTCACAATACCCAAAACAACACAAACTACCCAACCAAAGACCCAACCCCCCAACCCCCCTAAAACAACCCACAACCCCACACCATCACCCCCCACACAAACAACCTCCCCACCCGCCATCCCACACCCACAACAGCACCGCCCACCACTACCACCCCCACCCCCACGCAGCACCACACCCACGCCCCCCAACCTTTCCCAACCACCAACCCGACCACCACAAGACTCCTACCACACGCCCCCAACACCCCCCCCCAATCCCACACATCACCCACCAAACCCCACAACCAAACCCCAACCAACAACCAACCTCCGCACAGAATCAAACCGAACACCAAACACACCCCACTAACACGACCAACCAAAACAAACAACCACCCACCCCACCCCACCTCACACACCCCACACACAACCATCCTTAACAACATCCAAACCCCAACCACCCACCACTACCACACACCCCCCGCACCCGCACACCAGCCACCCCACCACCACTTCCTCCACACCGAACCCCACACACACACCCACACACCCCCCACCACCACACGACTTTCACTCAAACCCCCCACCCGCCCCACCCACCACTCCCCAAAACAACCACGCGTAGCACACACACTCCACCCGCACACCCCCCTACACACCCCACCACCCACCAACCCCCCACCCAAACCAACCACCCCCCCCACACACGACACCGCGACCCACAACAAAACACACCCAACTCAACCCCCACCACCCCCAACACCTACACCAACCCCACACCCAACCACCCCCCACCTACACCCCCCACCAACCCACCACACACACCCCACCACGCCATCACAAACGACTACCCCCCCCCCCAACCTCACCACACCCAAGACCCCAGCGCACACCCCCCCAACAAACCCGCCCACACACAACAGACACCCCCCCCACCACCCACCGCCACCCCCCCCCCAACCCCCCACCCAACCCCACAACCCCTCCACCTCAACACCCCCAACCACCCACCCACCTCCTACACAGCCAACAACACCCTCCTCACACCCACCACACAACACTCCCCTCCACCACCACAACAAACCCCCCAACCCCCCCCCCCACCACACCCCCACCCTCCCCCACCACACCACACACACACACTTCCACAACGACACAACAAAACACCCCACACCCCTCCCCCCCACCCCCCGTCCACAACCCCCACCACCCCACCGACCCCCCACGCCACACCACACCCCCAACCCCCCAACACCCACCAACCCCACACCAAAGCCACCCCCACCAACAACCCACAACCACTACCACCACCCCCCACCAAACCAACAAACAGCGCCACCAATACACCAACCCAACTACACCAACCAAAGCGTACCAACTACTAACTACACCCCTCCCAACCACCCCTCACGAAACCCCCAAGCCCAAACACCCCCATCCACCCCACCTACCCACCCACCCACCTCAAGCACAATAACAAACGCCCTACCCCACTCAATCAAAACCCCCCTACACCTACCACCCCCACCCCACCATCCCCACCAGACACCCCCCACACACCCACAAACACCACCCTAACCAACACACTCACCACCCAACCCACCACCACCAACACCACCTACACCACCCAAACACCAGCAACCCAACCCCAACCCTCCACAAAAGCCAAACCCACACAACCCACAC
Organism: Tanacetum coccineum; assembly: GCA_026074375.1. Taxonomy (NCBI): domain Eukaryota; kingdom Viridiplantae; phylum Streptophyta; class Magnoliopsida; order Asterales; family Asteraceae; genus Tanacetum; species Tanacetum coccineum. The sequence goes on along the minus strand of BQNB010062381.1, from coordinate 13,109 downwards.
CAAAACACAACCCCCCCACTTTCCAACGTCACATAAAACCCGCCACCCCCACAAAACCCGCCCCCACCACACCACACCTACACCCACTAAACGCCCACACACCACCCACAACCCCGTTACCACCCCACTACCCCCACCCCACACCACACCACACCGCCACCGAACAACCACAACCCAACCGCCCCCACCTAAAACCCCCCCACCCCACCACGTCCAAACAACCCCACCAACCCAAACCACACCCACCTCCCCCACCAGAGAACCCTGACACCCACCACCACAACACCCCCTCACAAACACCCTACACCCCAACACACCCCCCACAACACACCAAACACAAACCACTTCCCCAACACCCCCCACAAAACACCAACATCACCAAAACTAACCCCTCCCCCCCCCCAAACCAGAAAAATCACACCCCCCAACAAACTCACACAAAGCCGAACCCACCACCGCACGCACACACCCACACACCCCCCACCACCACACCCACCTACACCACCCTCCTACCACCCCACACCCCCCAGACACTTAAGCGACACCCCAACACCACACAACCCCAACACTACCACACCAACCCCCTACCACAACCCCCCACACCCACCACAACCAACCCAACAACAACCACCACCCACAACCACAAACACACCGCCCACCAAACCCCCAAACACACCTACCACACTAACCCCGCACCCACACACCCTTCCCCACCACACATAATCAACCACCACACACCCCACCCAAAACCAACCGTAAAAAACCACACACCCACCACCAACACAACAAAACACTTTAACCCCACACCCCCTAACCAACACTCCCCACCCACACACCCTCAAGACACCAACAAACCAACCCCCCAAAACCAAACACCCTACCAAACCCCCCCACACACACCTCACCCCCAAAAACACCCCATACCTAACACGCCCCCCCCCCACACACCCCACCACACCAACACGCCACCACACCCCCCTAACACACACCACTTCAAGAACCCCAACGAACAGCACCACCGTCCCATACACACACCATAACCCCAACTCACAACAGAGCACACCCCACCCCCAAACCCCCCACGACACAACCCAAAACACCAACCGAATGAATGATTAAAGGTATCTAGAGTATAAGTGAGATAAGGGAAGGATGGTAAAGGGTTTATAATCATAATATAAACTTGGTAGTCCATTAATTGATTGTTACATCGTCTTGGGCACTTAGCCTAATCACGTGTAACATGGGTTTTATTTGTGTTTAGTTGATTGCAAGGATATTGTGAAGTAGTTGTGCATCAGGTGAGTTTTATAGTCCCTCTTTTTACATTGTTTTTGAATTGGGATGAAAATGATGCAAATGGTTTTGAAATATTTTAATTGCTGTGATTATGTGGTTTAATTGATGCATGGACATTTATGTGGCTATTATATGATATGTGCTAAATGTTTATGTGTTGTTGGATCGGAGGGTAATGTTCCTACCCATGATGTGTGATTTGGATCGGAGGGTAACATTCCTACCTATTACTGTGTGATTCTGATCGGAGGGTAAAGTTTCTACCTATTACTGTGTGATTTCGATCGGAGGGTACCCATTTCAGTGTGAAATTTTGGTGTGACTTGGATCGTGGGACATGTTCCGTCCTGATTGTGGTTGTTTTGTACATATGCATGTTAGCCTGTATAATAGCTAGCCTGACTGTCCTGTCATGTTCTATTTTATTAATCACAGTAATTAATTAAAAGTTTGAATTATGTGTCGTAAACCTATGACTCTCACCAACCTTTGTGTTGACGTTTTTAAGCATCATTTTCAGGTGAGCATCATGAGAATCTTAAGATTAAGAGAAATGGCTAGAGAGACCATAGGTTGCTTGCGGAATTTAATCTCCTAGTTTATTTCATGCATGATTGAATATTAAATGTTGTTGATTCGAGCTGTTTAGGTTTAATTTTAGATGTTTTGCATGTCTTGGTATTAACGTGAACTCCTTTGCTTCAATACAAGACACCAGTTATCTTTTATGTTTGTTTGGGTATTTTTATGACACTTTGTGTTCATTTTAGTTTTGTTTAATGCATTTAGTTTCTCTTTATTGTTGACACCATTGTGTTGTGATGATACCCATGACGTTACGCCTTATGTTTCCGCCTTAGTGGGGTATGACAGATTGGTATCAAAACCTTTGGTTATAGAGAAGTAGGTGGTTGAACCTAGACTAAAACTTAGGAGTCCTTCATATAGTTGCATATTAGGTACTATGTGTTTAGCTATCTAGGCGTTTTGTTTTCTTGCTTTTCTTTTAGTTTTATTTCGACCTACAGGCTACTCGATATCAGAAAATCCAAAAGCGGAGCAAATTGAAGAGGAGAACTGAAGAAGGAAGGGTAGTTAGAAGAGTCGGAGGAGAAGGTCGACATAGATCTCTTGTCGGATGCTCGTAGTAGGCCTGGACCCGCGGAGTCAGGTGACTCTTGCGAAAGCAAAGTCAAAACCAAGTGAGGCCCAGCATAAGTTTGTCCTGTCTTTTACCTCGACATGTTGCTATCGATAATTTCCTTCGGATATTACTTGTTTTTAGGCGCTTCAAGACCTTCATTTTCTTTCTGACGTTTTCGATTTTATCTATATATAAATAAATATTTCTTGGATGTAGTATTGCTTCTGTGTTATATTGGAGTCTCTTAAGATGTGCAATGTGGTATATGTGCATATATGTGCGTTATCATTGAGATGTATAGTCTTGGAAGTAAGTACACGTGTAAAAGGATGCAATTATAATTATGGGTGGCCAACATAATTATAAAGGCATCACACACGTAGATTTGTGATCATGATTGCATTGATTGGTGATTGTTTATTAGTTGATAGTGTAAGATGTTATATTATGTGCGGTTGTATTATAAATAGTTGCGTGGTTAGTAAGTTTTCCCTTCTATCTATCGCTTGCGGATACCTTGGATACCTCATATTACTATTATTATGATTATTGAGTTTGTTCGTTTGCTCGATTATTCGATCGGATATATAACCCTCATTTTAGCATTCCTTACCATGTCGGTATGGATGATCTAACTTTTCTATTCGGCGTCTTGATGAATATTGGTTGTTCGGATCTGCTTCTTTAGATATTGGTACGTTTCATTAGTTCTTTTGTTGTATTGATTACTCGTATGAGTATCAAATTTTTATTTTAAGTACTAATTGTTCCTAACATATTAATGCGGATCATTATTATGTTCTTTATATATCCTTTGGTTTTCGTAACATGTTGCGGCATATTAGTACCGACGCTTTTCAATGGTTGTTCTTTTGATCGTGAGTACGGATGAGTCTTTACGTTCTTCTTTTGGTTCGTAATGTCTTCGTATAAATTTCTCTTGTGAATGTTCGTTTCACTGTTATTCTGACTATATGGTTTCTTGTACTTCCTTTCGCTTTCAAACAATAGAATTGTGTTAGAGTCTTTACGGTATTTTACAATCCCTATTGGTATTACGATGTCCTTTGTTTGAGTAATATATTTATATTGATGTCGAGTTAGGAAAATCCTTTTGAAGTATATCTTGATGGTTTTTGGGAAAAACTATTTTTGAAATGATCTTATGAATACGTTATGACATCGCTTTTATGTGAATGTCTCTTTATGAAACTATGTTTACAATGATTTTTATAAAACGATGTGATACAGGTTGACTGTCAATACTATGTTTAAAATGATATTTATGAATAAGATATGTTTAAAATGGTCTTTACAAATAAGATATGAAACTATTTTTTTAATAGTTAATAAATTTTATTTTTATTATGAAAAGTATATTTAAAATGATTCATAATGGTAGGATGCGATACACCGTTAAATAACTGTCTCTAGATTTTTTTTATGACAACTATGTTTAAAATGAATTTTATAAAGATTATATTTAAGACGATTTATTTTTTATATATATATTTAAAATGATTTTTATATTTACAACGACTTTCTTTATTATTTTAAAATGATTTTTATAAAAACAGTATTTAGTTGGTTCTTTCGAGTAAAGTCGATTATTGGTATAAGAATTCTATCTTTCGTATTTATCAATCTTGATACGTATCATTATTCGATATGTGTTCCTTTTGTCTTGGTACGCTTTGTTGACTCTTTTGTTTGCGTTTCCTATCGATATAGATATTCTATCCTTTCTTTTAAGGATTTTTATGTCATTTGATCCACATCTATTTGCATATGTGAAATCCCTTATATGTTTTCTAGCCTTTGATTCAATATTCGTTCGCTACCCTATTCGATAGATCGTAACCCTTAGAATTCGTTGATATACGTTTTATTCGACCAAGTCACTCTCCGTGGGGAGCACCTGTGTTGTTCAAAAAGAAGGACGGTTCATTTCGAATGTGCATAGACTATCGAGAGTTGCACAAGCTGACCACCAAGAATCTCCCCAGGATCGACGACTTGTTCGACCAGTTACAAGGTTCGCGTTATTTCTCTAAGATAGATCTTCGATCTGGTTATCGTCAGTTGAGAGTGCATGAAGAAGATATTCCAAAGACTGCCTTTAGGACGCGGTATGGACATTTTGAGTTTACGGTTATGCCTTTTGGGTTAACCAATGCACCAGCGGTTTTCATGGACTTGATGAACCGGGTGTGCAAGCCGTATTTAGACAAGTTCTTCATTGTGTTTATTGATGATATCTTGATCTACTCGAAGTCTACGAAGGATCACGAGGTTCATTTGAAGTTGGTTGTCGCTGCTAAGGAAGGAGAAGTGTTTGCCTAGTTTTCCCAAGTATGAATTCTGGCTACAAGAAGTACATTTCTCAAAACACGGGGTAACAACAATTGATAGTAAAGTGGACTCTAGTAAGATAGAAGCAATGAAGAATTAAAAAGTACTTAAGACGCCATCCGAGATATGACCGTTCTTAGGATTGGCAGGTTACTATCGACGTTTTATCATGAATTTTTCTAAGATTGCTAAACCCCTTGCTTCACTAACACTGAAGAATCAAAAGTATGAGTGGGGCCGGGAATAAGAAGAATCTTTTTTAGTTTTTGAAGACAAATTTGTGTAATGATACCATAGTGTCATGCGTGATGGGACCAGAAGACTTTGTAGTTTATTGCGTCGCGTCTAATTAAGGATTAGGTTGTGTACTTCATGTATAGAGGCAAGGTACGCTATGCATCACGACAATTGAAGATTCGTGAGAAAAAATTATACAAACACGACCTGAATTTAGGAGCAGTAATGTTTGCTCTTAAGACATGGAGCATTACTTGTACGGATCAAAAGGTGTTATCTACACGGATATAAGAGTCTTGCAGCTTATATTTGACCAGAGGAGTTAACTATGCGTAATCAAAGATGGATTGACATGTTTTGTGATTCGACAGTGAGATTCGTTTACCATCGAGAAATGCGAATGTAGTTGGTATGATTGCATTAAGTAGAAAGGAGAGCGTAAAAACCAAGACGAGTACGTGCAATGTCCATGACTATTAGTAAAGTGTTAAGGACAAGATATTGGCTGCTCCAGGTGAGGCATCCAAGGTAGAGAACGCGACAACAGAAATGTTGCTTGGCCTGGACCAACTAATGGAAAGGAAGGAAGATAGAGGTATGTATTTTATATGGGTTTCATTAATAGGTGATGTAAGGACATTAATTATGGATGAGGCTCATGCATCGAGGTACTTGGTACATTCGGGAGGCAGATAAGACGTACTATGACCTTAGAGATTATGTACGGGTGGCCATGTAAAAGAAGGATATTGCTACCTATGTTAGCAATTGTTTGACTTGTTTAAAGGTGAATGCTGAAACATCAAAGACCTTCAGGTTTATTGCAACAGCTAGAGATACCTAAGTGGAAATAGGATAGAATAACTATGGACTTTATTACAAGGTTGCCGAGATCAAGTAGTGGGTATGATACGAATTGGGTATATACTAATATACTACTAATATCACCAATTTTAATTTTATTTTATATTTTAAACCCAAAAATATATAGTTTATTTTTTTTTTTTTTTTTTTTTTTATTTATTTTATTTTTTCAACAATAACCCCCCCCCCCACCCATACATTTTTTTTTTTTTTTTTTTTTTTTTTTTTTTTTTTTTTTTTTTTTAATTTTTTTATTTTTTTCCCCTTTTTTTTTTTTTTTCCTTTTTTTTTTTTTTTTTTTTCTTTTTACCCTTCACAATTACCCTTTTTATTTTTTTTTTTTTTTTTTTTTTTTTTTTTATGCAATACGAGAAGATTACTAGATGGAGAAGTTAGCTGTGGCTTTTTTTATTGATAGATAGTGAGCAGGGCTTGGCGTGCCCTCGTCAGTCATCTCTAAGCGTTATGGAGATTTACTTAAAGGTTTCTGGCAAATATTATAGAAATCCTTAGGGACGCGTTTGGATATGAGTGCGGCTCATCATCCTCATACGGGTGGACAAAGTAAGCGTATATTCAGACATTGAGAGGATATGTTAAGAGGTGTGTGATAGACTTTGGTAGAAGTTAAGATGTTCATCTTACAATTAGCTGAATTTTATTATTATATTAGTTATTTATTCAAGTATCGATGTGCTCCGTTCGAAGCACTGTATGGAAGGAAATGTAGGTCGCCCGTCCTATGGGCTGAAATTAGAGAAAGCATGTTAATTGGACCAGAATTGGTACAAGAGACGACTAATAAAGTAGTATTGCTTAAGGAAAGGCTCAAAGCGGCAGGAGATCGCCAAAAGAGCTATGCTGATAATAGACTTAAACCTTTAGGGTTGAAGTTAGGGATTAAGTGTTATTAAAAGTGTCACCTTGGAAAGGTGTAGTTGATGATGTGTCATTTTATACACTTTTTCAAGGTCGTTTAAACCCTAAATCGTGTATTTATGCCCAATAATTGCTAATTAATCGTTCCTTTTCAATGGTAGTATTTTCTGCATTTGGGAATGGCATTTGGAAGAATTACACGTGACTTGGACTCATTTAGAGAAGAAACGGACAAGACTACGAACCTACACCAACATCTATCAAGAATGTCTCTACAGTGGCTAGAGATGACGTCACAAATATAACGTGACGCGGTCACCAAGAAGATCAAGACGACGTCACCATATCTCAAGACGGGTCACTAGTACACGACCCAACCCAATATCTTAATATTCTTCATGGACGGCGTCACGATTAAATCACACGACGCCGTCACAGCGTTTTTTCATATATATTACAACCGATTTAGGTTTTAAGTCGTGTAACTTTAGAATAAAAGAGGGTACGAACTGTAGTTCGTTTAGCAGCTGTAGAGACGATTTTTGTAGGGCCTAAAAAACCCTATTGCACTCTCAATTCATGTTTTAATCAAGTAAGGTTTACTTAATCATTCAATATGTCTATGTGTTGTTTGATTTATTGTTCTTGCTTTATCTTTAACATGCTTGGCTAAACCTCCTATTGTGTTTATTTATGATTGTATGAAACCTAGAATGTAGATCTTAGTGGTGTTGCTTCTTGTGATGGATGTGCATGTTAGGTCTTAGAAAACCAGCTTTTGTCTGTATCGCTGTTGATATGTCTAGGAAAACATGATTGTGTAGATAAGGATACCCATCGGGTAATAGTCTCTACTACCTTCTCCGTAATATGTTGATCCACTCATTAATATATTTCACATGCACTTAGTGTACTCATAGGGTAGTGTAATAGTCGTCATACTAACTTGCATGTACGTTGCTCTTGCGGCATTACTAGTAGATGGCGGGTTCGTGACAATTCGCTCATGCTTTAGGTAATAGTTACACAGTCAATCCAAGGGTGGACAAGCTAACAACACTAAGAGGATGCAATATAGGGAGTAATACATGATTAAATAACACAATTATTTTATCTTATTGTTGTTCACTATTTGTTTAGATTAATATTTTGGTTTATTAGCTAAAACCAACCAACTCTCCATATTATTTGATTTACTGCTTTCAATATAATATAAAAAATACAAAAATAATCTTCTCTCAACCTTGGATTCGATTTTGACCGTGATCAAGCCTTCCAAACCTATTCCTCGAGTGAACGATAAACAACCCCGAGTATTGCCTATACTACACTACAACGATTAGGTGCACTGCCTAAGAAGTTGTAAAACTTCTCGTATAGAAGTCTTACGACGACCGCACATCAAGTTTTTGGCGCCGCCGCCTGGGGAATAGTTAGGTATTGATCATAGTTCTTGCTTAGTTTCTACTTGAGTGAATCACTTTCAGTAAGATTTAATTCCCGCATATTAGCGTTCTTTTGTCTATCTCTTCTTTATGTGTTTGTTCGTAACTTCCATTGACTATTCCATTCTCCATCATGGAGAACGCGAATCCACCACCTACTCGTCCTGTCCTACCAGCTGCGCTACGCGCACGATTTAACCAAGAGCTCGAAGAGCTACAAAAATTTTTGGCCTTTATTGACTCTCGCTTGGAAAGTATTGAGCAATTCCTCAATCGCTTCGCCGAACAACCCAATGAGACCAATATAAATGACCCTGAACCCGATAATGGATCAGTAGATACACCTCTCGTCTCCCCTTTCTCTCACTCCGACAATGACTCGGATGATGAGGAAGTTCTTAATGAGTTGTGTGAGTATGAAAACACAGGAACACTATGCTAAGAAAGAATAATCAATAGTTTTGACGTGGATGACCTTGCATTTGAATGTATGATAGGCTTCAGGAAATTCACTGCCTATCTCGGCCATTATCTGCCAATGAATATTATCTCGTGTAAAGCCTATAACACAATAATGGTAGAAAGACTGAAAGAGACAAGAAAGAACCTAGTTGCCATTGTTAGGGATCTCTACATGTTTGTCGGAAGTTTCACCTATGTCACAGATTTTGTCGTATTAGAAGACATAGGAGAATTCATTATGAGCGATATGGCCGAAGTCTTGATGGGCAGACCCTTTAGAAAAATCACTAAGCTCAAATATGACGTCGCTAAGAGATTAGTCTCATTTACCAATATCTTCGCCACATACACATATAGGATGCCGCGTACAATACCTAGGCTCAAGAATTTCAATTGGAGTAAGATCCCACCATTATTAGAACTTAGCCAAAATGATTTGATGAACAGACTTAGGCACTCTTTCGTGAAGATCTAAGTTTTTGTTACAATATTTGACCTTTAAACTTAGGTCCGAATACCAAATAGATATAGCATATGAAAAGAATGGCTCATTCGGGGAATGTGAGCATTCGTGAAGTCAGTAAAGTCGTGTGACTTCGTGGTCTAGCTACAGGAATCGTTAATAAGAAAAAAGCGGCTTCTTGGGAGGCAACCCTAATTCTTACTTTCCTCGAATATTAGGAGTGTCTTGTGTGTTTTAATTCTCTATAATTTGTTTTATTATGTTTGAACTATCTTGTAATCATGCTTTGTATGTCTTTAACCTCGTCTTAATTTCAATCAAATGTATTTTACAAATAATAAGTGTAGGGGAATTTATCCGGCTTTTGAGCCAAGTTCAAACATGTTAAATGAATTGTTTAGATTAATTCACGTCAGTTTCGAGTCATATACGATTGGAATTGTTTAATCTCAGGTTTTTCTGCAGCCATTTACTAAAGGAATTAACTATATGGTATCAGTGCACGATATAATTCATCAAACAAACATAAATTTTCTTTTCATAGACTATGGAGACGGTCACGTTTAACACGTGCCTCCTGTAACTATGGACACTATGACGGGGTCACTACAACCATGACGGCGTCAAAACGCCTGGTCCAGAAAAAACTTAAAGTTTTAATTATTTTTGAAAATAAAACTTGCGCAACATTTAATATATGTCTTCTTCTGTTTTAAACCTGCAAAACCTAATGAGTTTAACAATTCTTTCATCCTATCTATCGAGTCGAACCCTAATTCATATTGTATATTGGTAAATCGCACATTTTATGCTTGGTATAGTTGTCTTTGTCTTTGATTACAGGTTATATTTGATGAGAATAAGCTGGAATGTTCTTAGAAGTTTCATTAGATGATTTTTGGAGGACTATTTAACAGTTTTCGCATGTTTCTTCTTCCAGTATATAAGTAATACCATGGGGTAACTAGTTCGGTTCCTTGTTTTATTTTTCCCTTTTTCTGTTTTAATGGGTCTTCTAGAGACATGAGACAATGGTTCAACTTAAGTGTAGGGGGAAATAAGCCTTAGAAACTATTCTTTCATTTGTCATTTGCTTTGTCCTTAAAAAGATGGGTAATATATCGAAACATAGCATAAAAGGATAATTTTTACCTTAATTTAATTTTTTTTATACACATACGACGTAAACCCGAGTTTAATACCGTCTCATGGATAGGAATTTATATGACTAGGCACAATAACTTCAGAATTCCACCCCAAAATGTGAGGTTTGCCCTTAGATCTTTAGGAATTCGGGTACCCATCGTTGGTAACCCAAGATGATTTTATCTTTACCCGGTTCGAGTTAAGGTTGATCTGCAGGCGTGCATGTCTATTCCGTCGTTACGGCCATGTATGCATTGCCTTGTCACCTTTTCTGGAATGTCTGGTGTTAGTAAAATTCATATGAGTGTACCGGTAGTGTATTAAATTCTAAAACTTGTTTTTGTGATGCATCCCGAGACCGCATAGTAAGTATTAAGATTTGCTTGATAAGAGGCATTAGGATTAACCCATGTTTTAAACCTGTAATTGTTATTATGATCACACCGATCATGTAACTATCCCACACCCTTGCCATGCACTCACCTTTAGTGCAGGATACCCCTAGTACAACCCTCCGAGCCTATCCTTTTTCATGGTTCTCGTAATTTTCTGGTTAATCCGGACTATTAATGAAGAGCATTGTCACCCTTAAACCAATCGTTACACCCAAAAAGCCTTAGCCTACCTTATATGTACTCGCTTTTAGTACATTATTGTGATAACCCAAGTTAATTATTTGAGTACACGGTTGCTAAGTCCTTATCCTTGTAAATACAGTTTTGGGACGATTAGGATTCATGGTAGTATTTATTTGGCGGAAGAATGGGGAAGAAAAGTTAAGTCAATACCCCCATATATTTGTTGGATAATCTCCATGTTATTTTGATCCACCTCAAATCGGGTCATTAGTTAGATTGTAAATATCGAGCATGTAAAAGCTCAAGTGTAGGGGTACGTATTATAAACCCCATATGATGTATTATGTTATTCAAAAAAATTGAGAAAAGAAAAAGAAAGAGATTGATGTAGAGTTGGTTAGAGGCGTGTTGTAGATTCTTTGTCCGAGTCTTGGCTTTGCAACCAATCCGAGGTGTATTCGGAGTAGTAATTAGCTAACCCTGCCACCCCAATTAAACTAAAGTCACCACACAATGTATCCGTCATTTTCATTTATATTATATGTTATTTAACTACAACCCCAACATACCCTTTATAAAGACCTCTTAGATAGTAATGAATAATACTTGCACCTAGTGGTAGAGGTTTGGTCCTTTACCAAGCCTATTTATATGCCATGACAGGTAATGAGTGTGATTTTCTGTTTCCCCCATATGTTATAATTCATTATACACTCAAGTGAAAGAGAAAATCCCAAACACTTATGTGGAGTGTGCTAGTATTATTTTTTGCTTTTAATTACGTGGTCTAGAAGGTTGTGTTGTAAAATATGTTTATAAGATAGGTATAATGACCTTCATATCGTTATTGTCTGGTAGAAAAGGCCTATTTGCTTGTGGACAACGCAAATCCCAAGTGTATGGGTATCTTTGATGAGGTGTTATTTTATTTTTTTCGGGGTTGTTTAACCCCTAAAATCATGTGTTTATGCCTAAAATAGGTAGTTAATCGTTCCTTTTCAGGTATTTCTCATTTGGAAGACATTTGGATGAATTACACGTGACTTGGGCTCATTTGGAGAAGAAACGAACGAGAGTACGAACCAACACCAAGACTCTTGAAGATTTGTGATCACAGAGCCTGAAGACGGCGTCAAAAGCTATACACGACGCCATCACAACCCATCAAGTGATGGCGTTACAACATTTCATGATGGAGTTAGCCCGCACCGACTCAAACGCAGATCTAGAAGATTCTACTTATGACGGCGTCACAACTAAAACGCGACGCCGTCACGTCGTTTTTATTATATATACAAACCCGAATTTAGGGTTTTGAGTGTGTAACTTTAGAATAAAAAGAGGGTACGAACCCTAGTTCGTTTAGCAGCCGTAGGAGATGATTTTAGGGCCTAAAAATCCTATTGTACTTCTTCCAATTCATGTTTTAATCAAGTAAGGTTTACTTAATCATTCAATATGTCTATGTGTTGTTTGATTTATTGTTCTTGCTTTATCTTTAACATGCTTGGCTAAACCTATTATTGTGTTTATTTATGATTGTATGAAACCTAGAATGTAGATCTTAGTGGTGTTGCTTCTTGGGATGGATGTGCACGTTAGGTCTTAGAAAACCAGCTTTTGTCTGTATCACTGTTGATATGTCTAGGGAAACGTAATTGTATAGAAAGGATACCATCGGGTAACAGTCTTCATACTACCTTGCCCCCTAATATGGTTGATCCACTTTTAATATATTTCACATGCACTTAGTGTACTCCTAGGGGCTGGGTAATAGTCTTCATACCACCTTACTTGTGCGTTGCTCTAGCGGCATACTAAGTAGACGGCGGGTTCGTGTAATTCGTTCATGCTTTAGGAAATAGTTACACAGATCATCACAAGTGTGACAAGTCAACAACACTAGGAGAAGCAACCTAGGGAGTAATACATGACTAAATAAACACAATCTTTTATCTTATTGTTATCACCAATAGCGTAGTTAATATTTAGTTTAATAGCTAAAACCAAACCACCTCTCAATTATATGATTTACTTGCTTTCCATAAAAAAAAAATCTTCCCTCAGCCTTTAGAATTATGTTAGACCGTGATCAAGCCTTCCCAACCTATTCCTCAAGTGAACGATAAATAACCCCGAGTCTTGCCTATACTTCATTACAACGATTAGGTGCACTGCCTAGGGAGTTGTAAAACTTCTCGTGTAAAAGTCCTACGACGACCGCACATCAGCTAGCTCAG
>BQNB010062380.1:0-36096 GCA_026074375.1 Tanacetum coccineum | reverse complement strand
CCGAAACTTCATGACTAGTACCTTGTTGGGTTTGTTCTAGTACTAGCTCCATCTCAGTCGGCACTATTCCCTTATTCTCACTTTACTCCTTTTTTTGATCATACATAGGACTTCTACTCTATCTAATGGAGTGTTCCTGGGTAGATCCCTCCGGTTCTGGCTGGATCATGGAACAAATATACCTAACCTTAACCGCCTTATAACTTCTTGCGAAACAACGGTTGGTCGGTCTTTGGGGTATTGCCATGAAGATCCATAAAACCGTTTGATAAAAATCAATCAACGTGTCTGAGAAATCATTTAAGACACATTGAGTGTTTCCAGAGTTACCAAAATGCTCCCCCTACGCATATGCACCATATTATGAAAGTGTTTTGCACATGCGAGGTTTGAGAACACACTTATAGATTGAAGATCGTATCCATTATTAGTCCGTATTGATCACATTTTAATCACTATTCTCCCCTCAAAAATTACATATGTGGTTACAATTTTTGATAATTAATGAATTAAAAACAAGTTAATGTCCGGAATTCACATGAGCCTAACTAAGACTTGGGAGAATAGGAGCGCATGCAGAAAGAACTAATTATTATACTCTCCTTCAATTATAGAATAGAGTGAAAACTTGAAGTGGAAGTTTGTTGAGCACACAATTTTGAAAGAATTTGAAAATTTTCATTTTGAAGATATCTTGAAAAAAATTGTGCTCAACAGAAAATGATGTCAGATGTATCTTATGAATTATCATTTCCTTAGTGCTTCTCTTGAGCATTCAAAACTTTGAATGTTTATATTACATTGCTCAAGACCGAGAAGATATGAACTTCCCGTTGTTTAGGATAAATGTACATAAATGAACATGTTCCTTTCTTTATAGACCGAGTCCTAAGCTGACATTTACTTAGAATTCGTAGAGAAAAAGTGAAAGGACATGTTTTGAAAGCATTTAAAAAACTCTCGGTCGAACTTTATTTATTCACCCGTGTTAATATTAATCAACATTCTAGGTGCGCAAATGTTATCGATTGTCGAGAGACATGTCGGAGAAGAGTATTTTTGTATTTTTTGAAATTTTTTAATTTTGTATTTTGATTTTATAGGTTTTATATTTTTATATTTTGTTTTTCTGATAGAATATATACAAAGAATTACTGTGATTTTGCAAGACGATCAAGTTCCTGAGGAGATAAACTGCGCGTACCAAGGCGACAAACCAAATAGTTGAATCGATCTACTAGAAGGGCTTTGGTGAAGAAGTCAGCCAGTTGATAATCCGTCTTGACAAAATACAGTTCAATCGTACCCTTTTCCACGTGTTCCTTGATGAAATGGTAGCGGACAGCGATGTGTTTTGTTCTCGAGTGTTAGACCGGGTTGCAGGATATGGCTATGGCTGATTTCGAATCATAATAGATTAGAATTTTGTTGAAGTGATAGCCATAATCCGTTAACTGTGTCCGCATCCAAAGTACTTGGGCACAGCAAGCGGATAGAGACACATATTCTGCTTCCGCGGTCGACAGCGCCGTACAGTCTTGTTTCTTTGAGGACCAGCTAACTAGCTTTTCGCCTAAGAATTGAGCTCCACCGGAAGTACTCTTGAAGGTGTCTTTACATCCCGCATAATCAGCATCTGAAAATCCGGTTAGTTCAAAACCAGAATCCTTCGTATACCAGAGACCCGTATTAATAGTTCCCCGGAGATAACGAAAGATCCTTTTAACCTCCTTGAGGTGTTTCTCGGTTGGCTTAGCCTGGTACCGAGCACATAAACAAGTAGCATGTACAATGTCCGGTCTACTAGACGTAAGATACATTAGGGCACCAATCATGCTACGATATTTCGTTGCATCGACTGGAGACCCATTTTGATCAAGGTCAAGCTTGTCTTTGATCTCCATTGGAGTACCAACGGGATCACAAGTTTCCATTCCATATTTTTAAGGATTTCTAACACGTAGTTAGATTGGTTTATAAATATGCCACAGAGGGATTGGTTAACTTGTAAACCAAGGAAAAACATCATTTCCCCCATCATCGACATTTCAAAGCGGCCTTTCATGAGGTCAAAAAATAGTTGGGTATACCTAGGATGTGTAGAACCAAAGATAACATCATCAACATAGACGTGTACCACTAAGATGTCGGTGTCAAAGCGCCTTATAAATAACGTTGGATCAATTATGCCTGTAAAGAAGTGATTCTGTAGGAGAAACATTGACAATTAATTGTACCATGCCCTTGGTGCTTGCTTTAACCCATATAGTGCCTTCTTTAACTTGAAGACATGGCTTGGATGGTCAGCATCGATGAAACCTTCAGGTTGACACACGTACACGTCTTCTTTTAGCGTACCATGCAAGAAAGCAGTTTTCACGTCCATTTGAAACACAGTGAACGATTTGTGTGCAGCATATGCCAAAAATATCCTGATAGCTTCCATTCTAGCAACAGGAGCGAAGGATTCTTCAAAATCTATTCCTTCCTCTTGGCGGTACCCTCTCACAACCAGACGAGACTTGTTTCGGATGACCGTGTTCTCTTCATCATGCTTGTTTTTGAATAACCATTTCAACGTAAGAGGTTTTTGTTAACGGAAGTGGAACTAACACCTCATACATCAAGCCTTTTGAATGAGAAGCTCTTCTTGCAGTTGATTTCAATCCATGCTGGGTCCCTTGTCATAGCCTCTTTGACATTCTTGAGGTTCCACAGTGCTATACCGTTAATGCGTAATATAGATATAGAGAGAGAGATAGAAGCTCGCAGCATCGCGCGCTGATTCCTTGACATAGATGCTGGTGTGGTGTGTGTGTGTGTCTTTGCGATCAGTCATGTGTGTTCAGAGGGTGATCCTTAGTCCATTGATATTCATGAGGGTATGGTTGGTAAAATGTATGCATGTTCGTGGCTCGCCCACATTATTGTGAGGATGAAGATTTCATATATCACTGAGGGATAGAGTAGCAAGGGATTTACAAACGTATTTGCATGAACATAGCATTTGGAACATTGTCAGCAATTGTTGTGGTTTGATGCTGAACATGTTCTTGTATTTCAAGCTCGTCAACATCCTGTGAAGTATTTGAAAGATCTGTAGCTTGAGCTCGGAGGATGCAATTATTGGTGTCGGTGTTGTGTCTGCTGTTGTTGTAGTTGCCGTTGGAGTCTGAAGAACTTGAGGTGCTTGAGCAGCCGGAGCAGTTCTTGGAGCAGATGAAATAGTGAGAGATATATTATATATAGATTATAATCATTGTGTGTGTGTGTGTGTGTGTGTGGATAAATCAAGATGCACCTTCAGATGGTTTTTGAGGTTGTTATAGCGCGCGACGGAGCATAAGTAAGCGAGTCCTGAACTGAGTTGTCCAGAAGTCATGCTTTGAAGTGCGGGTTTTGAACTGCTTTGTTAAAAGCATGCTGAAAGTCATCAGAGAATGTCCACATTCATTGTCTCCATGATTTTCTTTGTCCTTTGGTTGTAAACTCTGTAAGCACAGGAATCAGCAGAATAACCAATGAAAAAGCCAATATCCGATACTTTTTGCACCAAGCTTCCCAATATCTTCAGCAGCTCATTATGGGATAACAGAGAGCCCGAATTCTTTCTCCAGTCTATGTAACAAAACACTTACGAGCTATTAAGACGGCAGAAAACGGATATCTCCTTTCTGTACATGTATTCGGGCTCTCTGTTATCCCAAGAATGATGTGCGCTGTGAAGATATTGGGGTTGCTTGGGTGCAAAAAGGTTTGTATTGGCTTTTTCATTGGTTATTCTGCTTATTCTTATGCTTACAGGGTTTACAACCGAAGGACAATGAAAATATGAGACAATGAAATGTGACATTTGATGAGCTTTCGTGCAATGGCTTTCTGAACAAGCAGTATAAAATCCCGGAATTCGAAAGCACTGACTTGCCTGGATCAACTCAGTTCATGGACTCGAATCGTACTTTGTCCGTCAACAATATTCAACTCAATAAAACCAATTCTGAAGGTGATTGGATTTCTGTTTGTTAAGCTTTGTATGATGATTTTTATTGGTGGTCAACCGTCATCTGCTCCAACGTGCTCCGGTGCTCAAGAAGCACTCAAGTCTTCAGACTCCAACGGCAAATACCAACAACAGCAGACAAACACCGACACCAATAATTAGCATCCGTCAAGCTACAGGATCTTTCAAATACTTCACAGGATGTTGACGAGCTTGAAATACAAGAACATGTTCAGCATCAAACCACAACAATTGCTGACAATGTTCCAAATGCTATGTTCGATGCAAATACGTTTGTAAATCCCTTTGCTACTCTATCCTCAAGTGATGTTGAATCTTCATCCTCACAATATGTGGATCCATCGAACATGCATACGTTTTACCAACCATACCCTCATGAATTTCAATGGACTAAGGATCACCCTCTGGAACAAGTGATCGGAGAACCCTCTCGGACCAGTTTTTGACAAGGAATCAACTGCGATTGATGGTAACATGTGATGTACGCACCCAAATTTACGGTAAGCATGTGGAACCCATGAATGTCAAAGGCTGCATGACCGACCATGCATGGATTGAAATCAATGCAAGAGAGCTTTTAGTTTAAAAGGCTGGTTGTATGGGTGTTAGTTCCTCTTCCGGATAACATAAAACCTCTTACGTTGAAATGGTTAATCAAAAACTAGCGTTGATGATTGAGTACACGGTCATCCGAAACAAGTTTCTCTGGTTGTTGGAGAGGTTACGCCATGAGGAAAGGAATAGATTTTGAAGAATTCCCTTCGCTCCTGTGCTAGGAATGGATGCTATCCGGATATTTTTGGCTTATGCTGCACACAATATCGTTCACTGTGTGTTCAACATTGGTGAAAGCCGTGGAATGGGGAACCCCGTGAAAACTGCTTTCTTGCATGGTACGCTAAAAGAAGAGTGTGTACAGTGTGTCAACCTAAGGTTTCATCGATGCTGACACCATCCAAGCCTGTACTTCAAGTTAAAGAAGGAACTATATGGGTTTAAGCAAGAGCACCAAGGGCATTGTACGATGAATTCTCAACATTTCTCCTACAGATTCACTTCTCTCAACTGGCAACAATTGATCCAACGCTGTTGTTTATAAGACGACTTCGACGATGACATCTTATGGTACAGGTCTCTTGATGATTTTATCTTTGGTTTACACACCCTAGGTTATTGCCAACATATTTTCTTGACCTCATGAAAAGCCGCTTTTGAAATGTCGATGATGGGGGGAAATGACGATATTTGCCTAGGTTTACAAGTTAACAATCCCCCGTGGCATCTTCATAAACCAGTCCAACTACGTGCTAGAAATCCTGAAAAAGTATGGAATGGAAACTTGTGATCCCGTAGGTATCCAATGGAGATCAAAGACCCAAGCTTGACTTGATCAAATTGGGTCTCCAGTCGATGCAACATAATAATCGTAGCATGATTGGTGCCATAATCGTATCTTTCGATCTAGTAACTGTGACATTGTACATGCCTACTTGTTTATGTGCTCTTGGTACCAGGTCTTAAGCCATCCAAGAAGCACCTCAAGAGAGTTAAAAGAATCTTTCGTTATCTCCGGGGAACCGTCAATATGGGTCTTTGGTATACGAAGGATTCTGTATTAACTTAACCGGATTTTCAGATGCTCTGACTATGCGGGATGTAAGACACTTCAAGAGTACTTCCGGTGGAGCTCTATTCTTAGGCGAAAGTTGGTTAGCTGGTCCTCAAAGAACAAGACTGTATTGCGCTGTCCTACCGCGGAAGCAGTAAATCACTGTGTCTCTATCCGTTTTTTGCTGTGCCCAAGTCTTTGGATGCGGACACAGTTAACGGACTTATGCTTTCAATTCAACAAGATTCAATCTACTGTGATTCGAAAATCAGCCTTGCCATATCTGCAACCCGGTCCAACACTCTGACGAACAAAACACATTGCTGTGTACCATTTCATAAATGAACACGTGGAAAAAGGTACGATTGAACTATATTTTATCACGGATTACCAACTGGCCGACCTCTTCACCAAAGCTCTTCCAGTAGACCGATTCAACTATTTGGTTCGTCGCCTTGGTATGCGCAGTTTATCTCCTAAAGAACTTGAACGTCTTGCAAAATCTCAGTAATTTTTTTGTATATATTTTATCAGAAAAACAAAATACAAAAATATAAAACCAAGAAAAAGAAAATACAAAAATATAAAACCTATAAAAGCAAAATACAAAATCAAAAATTTCAAAAAATACAAAAAGAATCTTCTCCGACATGTCTCTCGTTAATCGATAACATTTGCGCACCTAGAAATGTTGATTAATATTAACACAGGTGCATAAATGAAGTTCGAGCGAGAGTTTCAAATGCTTTCAAAACATGTCCTTTCATTTTTTCTCAACTGTCTATCTTAAGTAAATGACTAGCTTAGGACTCAATCTCCAAGAAGGAAAATGTTCATTTATGACATTTATCCTAAACAAGGGAAGCTTATTCTCTTCTCGTCTCTTGAGCAAATTTCTATAAACATTCAAAGTTTTGAATGCTCAAGAGAAGTTTTTAAGGAAAATGATGGTTCATCTGATATATCTCACATATTTCTTGTTGAGCATAATTTCAAGAGATTTCAAAAAGAAAATTTCAATTTCTTTTCAAAATTCGTGGCTCAACAAACTCACTCAAGCTTTTCAATCTATTCTATTATTTGAGGGGGAGTATAAATAATATGATTCATTCTGCATGCACTCTGATCTCCCCAGACTTTGTTATGCGCTCATGTGAATCGCATTAACTTGTTTTTAATTCACTAATTGTCAAAAAATTGTAAACACATATGCAATTTTTGAGGGGGAGAATAGTGATTAAAATGTGATCAATACGGATTAATAATGGATACGATCTTCAATCTATAAGTGCGTTCCAAAACCTCGCATGTGCTAAACTCTTTCATAATATGGTGCATATGTGTAGGGGGAGCTTTTTGGTAACTCTGGAAATACTCAATGTGTCTCAAATGATTTCTCAGACACGTTGATTGATTTTTCATCAAATGGTTTTATGGATCTTCATGGCAATATCTCAAAGACCGACCAACTGTTATTTCTCAGGGAGTGATAAGGCGGTTAAGGTTAGGTATATTCGTTCCATGATCCAGCCAGAACCGGAGGGATCTACCCAGGAACACTCCATTAGATAGAGTAGAAGTCCTAGGTATGATTGAAAAAAGGAGTAAAGTGAGAATAAGGGAATAGTGCCGACTGAGATGGAGCTAGTGCTGGAATAATCCCAACAAGGTACTAGTCATGAAGTCTCGGTGAGCACTGAAGGGGTTGAAGAATGGAAAAGAATTGTAAGGATAAAGGGTGAAAAGAAAGAAGCCCTCCATACAACCTTAGGCAGAAACCGGGTCAATGCATAATCTATCGGTAATCACAAAGATGATTCTGATATTGAAGACAAGTCATCATGGACCCAGTGATGCAATGACAACCCTCCTTAGCCACTCAGAATCTCTCAAAAGATTTTGATTCATCCTCTCACGGAGTTCAACACATTTCTATCAGGCTTCTCATTCCGAGACGTGTTGATATTGAAAAGGTGGCAGTCCGCTCCAGCCTCCGATTACAAATAACAATGTGGCACTTTATAGCGTCTGAGCCAGCGAGAATCCATCTAAAACATTCACTAGGACACAAATTCCATTATTAAAATTGTTGTACATCATTATATAACATTTGGTATATTAAGTCCTTCTGCATTATCCTTGTGTTTAATTGCAAGAACACAGAGTGATCTCTTTAGTATTCACAGTGAAGATGGAAATCCTTTGAGCCAAGTCAAAAAGCGTCTTGGTAGGTGACTTGCGAGATTCATATATGAATCCAAACTTCGTGTCCAACTGGAAAGAAACGATGTGACAATTCTCATGAATCAAACTTGTTCCTTGTAATATGAATTGACGATCAATCAGAAAGATAGTAACTATCTGATTCACTCTTACTGTGTTGTCTGCTTTGAGATGCTACGTAGGGGTACCGAGAAACTGCTAGTGCATGTTTGCGAAACCCTGTCAAGGAGATTTCTTTTGAATTTTACATGATCACAGGGCAGTATTTGTTAACTGATTAAAGAGGCAAACCAGTGGTTATTGCCAACCTCCCCCCCCCCCCATATTCGACGGAAATGACAAAGACACTTTCGTCCTTATTATGTTTTTCTCTAACTTTACTGGCAGGTTTTCCTGACCGATTGGTTAGCAGCTTCTAGTCCTTAGACGAGTCAAGATTAAAGAACTCATGCTCAATCTATAAATGTTAAATACATGATGGAAAGCTAAATCATATTCAAAGACTTCCGCAATCTCTGAATGAACAATCACTTCCTCATAAGAACCATTTTTTGTGGAAAAAGGGACGTACAAGTAATCTGTTAAAAGAAAATTGTAGAGTGATTGTTATGCAAGCTTCAAGTTCATTGAGCATGAGGGTGGAGACACAAGACGCAGGCTGGCATAAAGTTTCAAGGATAAGATTTAGTGATATCAGTAGTCAAGACAATCAAGGATAAAGACCACATATCAGTATTTTTGTCAAAGTTTATCAAGTTAAAGATCAAGATCCAAGATCACAAGCATGCAAACGGTTCTTCAAAGGAAATTCCAAGAATAAAGGGGGTGGGGACTCCAAGACTCAGATGTCACAAGACGGGATCCCCATTGAATGACCACCCCTTAGGGGAGAGATTGTTAGCCCGTGATATGTAGGTAATGTGATGGTCATTATCAATACCGAGCCTTGTATAGGAAACGTAGTTTTCGGGAGTTAAGTTTAGTTAAGTTAGTTTGGACCTACGCTGTCGGGCTAAGCCATTTGCTACTAGAATCGGACCCAACACAAAGCCTACAAGAATAGTCCATCCTGTGTAGCTATTTAAAGCCCTCTCCAGTGTGGAGAGGGTGTTGTTCTCATTTTTATTTTGTGAAACAAGTAGATTTTTCTTTCTTTTTTTACTTTCTCTCTCTAGAATTCTATTTTTCTTATTTTTGTTGTTTTGGTGATGATTATGATATCATTAACAATAGAAAAAGAGACTATGCAACTAGAAAAACCTTGGAAAATTTCTCAGCAATGGTGGTAAGATGAAGAGATGAATAAGGAAACAGTAAGCACGAATCATCAACTTATTTTATCCCATGGTATATTTAAGTTTGGTTACGGTTATAGGATGACGATAGTTGCCAGGACACTTCCCAATAACGACGCGAAAACATAGTAAAAAGTAATGATAACAGCTGGATGGGGACACAGTGCGGTCAAATCTTTGTCAGAAGATGAAAGGACATGAAGGAGTCCATGTAAACCAACGAATTAAAAGCCAAACGGAACAAAGACACCGCGGAGAAACTGAAGGAGTAATTGAAAATTTAACAGCGGAACCTTAAGTCTAGTAATGCTCATCCGCAGCTTAATTGTAACTACAGTAAGACAAATAGACGGGCGGGATTTGATAAACGTATAGTATGAGCCACCAACTACTGGGCTTAGTTCATAACATACGTATATGGGCCATGGCCAATACGCTAATGCTGGACTGCTAGGCCGACAAGGGTCATGCTCGGATATTTCAAGACGCACATGCGGAGTATTAATCAGCCGCACCCTGTGAGCCTTTCTGCGGACATATACTGACAAAGCGGTAAGAACACTCGCGTCCGCAAACTAACGGGTATTTATACGTGGACCCACTTGACACGACAAGGACCCACTCCGACCACTACTAAGTAACGGCCACACAAGAAAATACTAGGTCCCCAAGTACTAGACACCCATAAATAGGTGTCACTTGTACCATCCCAAAAGGTTCACAATTATTCTTATTCGATCTGACCATATATCTGACAATGAATACTTACACTTACGCCGGTGTCTATCGTGGGGCTCCGTTCCCTGGTAAGGCTAACCGGTTTACTTTTAATTAGCAGAAAATCATCATTTCTCTTGCTCTAGTATAAGATCCGGTATCCAAGTCGCTTGAAGGCCCGACCCGATAAGAGACTTGACACGCTACCAAGCCCAGCACGAATTTTGTACTAACAAACGAAGTAATTTATCATGTCTTGATAAAAACAATATGGAACGTGCATAGTTGGGGAAAAAATACAATAAGGAATTATAAATGATTTAGTTTCTAAGAGCCTTAGGCGTTTAGTAACGCGGCTCAACTTGGCGTTGATCGTTGGGTCTTGCGTTGCGCCGGCTTGGGCTGCGTTGGCGGCGTTTACTACACCGCACACAGCGTGCCCAACGGCGTTGGGTCTAGGCCGTTGCCGCTGGACAAAGTTTGTGAAGTTGGGGTTGATGTATTTTAAAATAATTCATTTTGCCCCTCCCAACGGCTATATAGCTGTTTTTAATTTACTCCCTTATTTTTGAAAAGTTACAAAAAACTCATATGGCTGTGTATTAGTGTGTGTGTGTGTTTATTTTGTGTGTGTGTTTGCGTTTGTGTGTGTGTGTGTGTGAATAGTGTGTGTGCAGGTGAGAATGAAAGAAGAAAAAGATATGTTTTTTTTATTTAATAGTGTGTGTGCATCACGCTATATATTTGTGCATTAGTGTGTGTGTGTGTATGCGTTTGTGTGTGTGTGTGAATATAGTGTGTGTGTTTATATATTTTTTTTAATTTTAGATTTTTTTTAATGTGTGTGTTTTTTTTAGTATTGTAATGTGTATTTGAATTTAATGAATGAAATGATTAGTTTGTTAAATGAATGAAATAAATGTTTAGGGGGTTTTATGAAAATAAAGAGGTGAATGATGTTATTTGGTGTTATAATTAGGAGAGTGGTGTTGGTGTTGGTGTTATGCTGATGTGGCGGCAAAAAAATGGTGTTATGGTGTTATCCATTACGCACCTGGGGCTCTAATGGTGGCAAATTTATTGCAATAAAAAATTAAAAAATATTGACCATTTCTTGTTCTTGTTCTTGATTATGAGTGCCAAAGAAGTATTGACCATTTCTTGTTCTTGCTTCCACATCTCAAGTCAACTTCCACATCATTTCTTATTCTTGCTTGGATCTGAAAACGTCCATTGCTTTGTTAGGATTAGAGTAAATTGCAAAAATGGTCCTTTTAGTTTGGTCAAATTACAGATTTGGTCCGTTGACTTTTGAAATTGCAAAAAACGTCCGTATTTTGAAAGTTTGATTCCACTTTTGGTCATTGGTCAAACTGAAATGACCAATATACCCTCGTCTTCTTCCTTCATTCTTTTCTCTTTGAATTTTTATTTTGTTTTAATTAATATTCATATTCATCATCACTTTTACCAAATTTATAAAACCAAAAACCCCATTCTAAATCATTTTTTTCATCTTCAAAATTTGTATAAACCCAAATTTATATTTTCTTTTCATCATCTTCATAAAACCCATTCGACATCATTTTTTTTTCAACATCATCATCATCTTCAAAAAACACCTCCATTATATTATATCAGAACTAAATCGGATCAAATACAAACAATTACCTTACATTATTATATAATATAAAAACAAATCTGTCTGGGATTTAATTATTAGGTAACTAGTTTAGCACGAGTACGCAGCGGCATTTGGATCTTGTATTAGCTTATGGTTATCTCTTAAACAAGACGTAAAAGAACGCGGTATCCGCTTTGTTAATTGATCAAGAAACAAAACAAGCAATTAAAGTAAATTGCCCTTAAGGTTGCTCACACAGTCACGTCAACAAATAGTAGCTTGCTAGACTTAAACTTCCAATTACGTACAACTTTGTAATAATATCCCGATTACCAAGCAAACTCTTGAATTAGTAACCGAAAAACCAAGAACCGAATTAGGGATACAAAACCCTAATTGTATCGAAAATCAAAATCAACCCTTGATGGGTATTATGGAATTCGGCTGGAAACAAAAGAAAGAACACGAAACGATTTTTTGTTGAAGGTTTTATCGAGTGAGTTTAGGCCCATGGAATGAATATGGATGAGGACATGTATTTTATAAGCATGATACCTAGTTGTGATAGTATAGAAGACCAATAAGGCCTACAATTTCATCACAAGCCTTTTCCTTGTACTTGTAACACACAAAAAACCTTCTCATTATCCCTCATTAGGAACGGCCACCTTTGGGAAGTCCTTGGGGTTTGGGGTTGGTTTGGGTTTTGTTCATTCTTTGTCCTTGATTTAGTTTATATTAAAGTGAAGTATAAAACGTGTTCTCCGTGTATTAACGTGTGTGCCCCCAATAGGCTCACATACTCGTAATATATAAATGTAATCCGACTACCAATATCCAACAGCTCCCACTTGGGAGTTGGAGTAGCATTTAACACTTATATCTATAATTGGCAAAGTCTAGCAACCCATACAATTGTTTTTTCATTAGGAATACTATGAGATAAGAGTTTCAAAAATCATCTCTCTATTTTAATGGTTTATAAATTTCTATGCTTTATCATCCCTTTGTTACAAAATACCGTTAAACCATGGATAGGGATCCCTGAGTCTTCCATATAGTTTAACATTATGTTTCTCATTATAGAAATAATTCAGATATACCAAATGTAATCAAGAATCATCTTGCATTACCCTTTGGGTGCGGCCACACAAATATCTGATTAAATTTGGAGAGGCCCAATCGGTATCTTTACTGCTCATGATTCAGTGGAGACAACATCCTATATTGATACAAGTGTTGTGGATGTTGCTTCACATATACTCCCTAATTTGCCCTTTAGGACTACCATTATTTCAGGATGGCGTTTGACTATAATCAAAGAGGATATCCACACATACTGAACTTGCTTGATCTCAAGTCTATGGGACAATTTTAAATCATTTCGACATTTTACTTGACATGGATCCAAAAGTAATGTCGAAGGGTAGGATATCCAATATGCATCCTTGTGAATACATATGGTTTGGTGGGAACAAATCCATATATTACGGGAAATAACTAAACACTAATATTTTGCGCTTACATAACAGATTATTCAATTTTGTTAACACGACAATGGACATATTTAGAATGATAAGAATCATTCATGGATTAAACATGCTAAACATTGGATAACAATTTTTTATATATGAATGAAGAACAAAATACAAGTATCTTTATTCATCGGAAAGTAAAAATTGTCTTACAATCCCAATTATCCAAATACTAATAAAACAGATATGCATGAGACTAGTTTAGTACGTTGAAGTCTAATGTTTCCAACATTCTCAACTTTTCTTTTGCTAGAAAACTAAATAGTCATCTGAGTAAACTTTCCGAATACTTGTTTCAAATTCACATAATTGTGAAAGATTTGAATAATAAGATGAGTGTCTTATTGTTCACGTGCATACTATTGCAAGAGTCATAGTATGGACAAGGTAATAGTACCTTTGATAGGGTATTTGAAGTCAACAACATACCTATCTCAGACAGTCATCTTTACAGTTTCTTAAAATGTAAAGTATTCTCATTCTTTAATGTGTAATGCAATAATGCTCTTAAGTGAGCATATCTAGTTAGTAGATTTATCATAAAAGATGAAATCCTACTTTAACTAGAATTAATTATTCTCTAGCATCAGTTAAACAACATTATGCCTTATATAATTCGTAAACATTTGTTTTAACAGTCATGTAATCACTCTCAATTAGATACTGTTGTTGTTAGCTCGTCTTGCTATCTTGCAAAAGTAACAACCAGTCACATACACAACATAATATATATACATGATGAACCCTTAGTTAAAAAAACACAAGGTTTCCATCCATGTACTAAATTATCTTAAGTGAAATATATCATTTAAGACTTGCTTCAATGACATATTGCATTTGTGTTGGTACTCTTAATTTAGCACTACGTTTATCTTAATAAACTTTTATTTCCTGGTCGTTTGTTTTATCCTAAATTTCTAGAGAAGTTTCATTCAATCTTAAGGATTAATATCACGCTTATGTGAATGATACTTTCGATCTCGCGCGTCATATGAGTGAGTGAGATGAGTGAGAGTTAGATCACCAACATGGTGGATCATCCACGCAATGTTAGATTGTACTAAGGAGTCATCTTAATTTAATCAGAATCATATTGTGATTAACTTAGATCTAGAGCTCCTAGATGCATGATCCAATCACACTGGATTCTTTTATCTTGTATTGCTATGATATATAAAGTTTTTAACCCTTTTGATTTACATATACGTTATTCCTCGTAAATGTAATCAGTAAGGAAAGAGTCTTAAATTTTAATTGTCATATTTCAAATATAGACTCATAACCCTTTATGATTATCATCGTCCTCGCCAAGGTCACACATAATCAAGAAAGAGTTATGAACCTTAATTTGATATAAAAGATTCAAGAATCATGTATGAAATTAGTATATATCTTTATATAAGTAATACGTGCAGAAAAGAGAGAATTTAATCATAGTCAATTACTTGGAGTAGATCAAAATTCTTATCATCAGTCAGCATTAATATGTATACCAATTTTGTACTTATGGCCTTTCTTCAAAAAGAAAACACATTTAACCTTGCAGGTTTACTCTTTGGTTAAAATATCAATCAATTAAAACTTGATTGGTTGTAAGGACTGCATTTATACATTCATAATTCTAAGACTTTATAGATTCAGATTGTGATAATGTATCTTAACCAATTAGCAGGTTGAAAAGATCATCATAATTTATTTATTCCTCAGTATTGATATTACAATATAATTAAGTGATGAGCATCTGCGGATTTAATGAATGTGAGTTTTATTACTTTGGTTCGACATTTTCCATGTTAAACCTTAGTGTGACATTAGCAAGTAGATTTAGAAGGTTATGTATTTCGTTCTTGAATATCTTCAAAAAATTTTAGGTGCTCCCACTTACTTTTGTAAGTAGAGAAAATTCTCTAAATACTAAGTATTTAAGCAACAATAAATTGTACTTAAATGGGACAACAAAATACATTTTAGAGTTCTTATCTCTAGCTTGTTACTAATATGCTTCATAATAAGATTTAACATATTTTGAACTTTATCAAACATAATGGGATTTATCTCAATACACAGATGATGTCTTGGTTCCTTTAGGTTGGAATATTTTTGAAGTGTATTCATGACACTACGCAAAATTTAACCTTGATGATTTTGAAGGTAGAGATATTTAAGTTATCAGAAATCAAACAATATGAATATAGTTTGTTTCAACACATTAGACATACCATAATAATGTGGTATTCTATGAGTATTAGAATTGTGAGTCTCCATCAAAATTCCATTAGATAACTTAATTCTCTTTAGGTCAAATACTTGTCAATTTAGGACAAGCAATTGAATACACAGTATATTTTAAAACCAAGTGCATTTGCTATATGTATATTTCTTAGAATTAAGCCAAGAGCTCTTTGTCATGTGTTCAAGAAGACAAAAACAATTCAAGAATTTTCATGTTCTTGTATTTACAAGGAAAACAAAACATGTCAATTATACATTATAAGTCTTTGAATAATTCAAGGACCTCATGTTAACTTATTCATGTATTTCAAGAAAACAGAACATGTTAAGTTATACGTTACAAGTCTCTGGATAATTCAAGGACCTCATGTTAATGTGTTAACAAGAAGACATAACAATTTAAACTGCTTACTTTATAGTTATGATGTCAATGATTAAATTCAAGAACTTTATAATTATGGTCTCTCTGCGCACTCTCCGCGCTCTCTACTGTGTGTGTGTGTTATTCTAAACTTAAAGTAATCATGAACGCAAACTCTTGTTCAATAGTAATTTCAAGTTAATTTCATACTTCAAAATCATGATTATTATCATGAACCATGATTATATTGACTAAATCATGTAGTCAATTAGATGAAGTAGTTATATATTATATCTTTGACTTTTAATGTAATAGGGCAATAAACATCCTTCGTGTTTAAGTCCTAGTAGATTTTAGTTCCTTAACTTTGCAGGTCAGAGAAACCAATATCATATTGTTATATGTAGTTTCCTTGCAACATTAAGATTTCTCCCACTTGTGTACGGGACAACATTATCTAAGGTGAACAAACAATACGACAAGCGCTCAATCCTGTACTAAAACAATAAGATGTGTCCATCAGATGTAACAGTCAGATCTCAAAACTATAATGTTTAATAAAGGGAATTGTGGACTTCTATTATTTAATAGATTCATTTTGGAAAGCAACAAAGATAAGGAATTGCTTTTCCATATAAAATAAAATGCAATCTTACTATAAACTATGTTTGTTCTACTTCGGAAAGTATTAATAATATAAAGACGAGAAATAATTCAAGGGCAACTATCAAAGGAAATAAATCTTGTAGCTCATCTGAATTTGACCACCCATTACAAGGAATGTCATCTTCCAGTATATTAATGCAAAACTTTCACTGGATTGTCAAAATTGTAGTGAACCATCCCTATAGAAATCAAATAGCAATTTATTACTTTCCTATTCTCTTAGAATGCCTACAAGTAGCAATGTACTTAAGTATTGTGCAGAGAATATGAAATTCTACTTGTGTAGATGAGGGACTAGCCATTCATGCTTTCATTTTAACTTGAATATTAAGCATGCAATTCCTCCTTTATCGTCTGCATAGCCACAAGGGTATTTAGCACCTTAAGGAATAAAATGAGTCTAAGAAAAATATCCAGCGGATATGCTTAGTAATTTCCTTTGGCTCATTGCGGTTTAAACTCATACATCGTGACAAGTGCAAGATGTCATATATTTTGGTTTGCATCATAGACAAAAGGTTCTCTAGTCGCAAAATAATTTTATCTTTAAATTATTTCAATGCCGAAAGAAGGGTTAATGAAAGACAATGAGCAATGAGTTTTAATGTAATTGTTAATTTCTATTATAAATACTATCGTATTCTTGTCAACAATGAGTATTGTTAGATGTATTGTCTCTTCTTCTTACTAGGAAGAGATTGTTTGTCTTTTGAGAAAAATAAACTTTCATTTACGAATTATGTTGCAAACACAATTAATCAGAACATAGAAAGTTCAATTTAGTATTTTTGATAATTAAATTCTTAATAGAATTAACTACCCAATTAATTTACTAATTAAGACTAAGATCCATTTGACATCCCATCTTATACAAAGGTCGGACCAGGGCTTAAACAAGATAGGGCCAAGAGGTAAGCGTCGAGCGGTTATTGCATTTGAATTGCAACTGCTTAGATTTATGATACTTGTCATAAACATTAGTAATCAAAGTAATAATGTTAAGAGCATGTTTAGTTTCATCTTATGCTCTGTAATAATGTTAAGAGCATGTTTAGTATCATCTTATGCCTCGGGTCCAGGGTCTGACCAAGAGACTCGAATTAAGTCGACCAAACGAGAACGTGTGAAAATCGTCAAAGGTCTGACCAGTAGACGAAATTCACCATGGGTTGGTATGGGTCCAGGGTCTGACCAAGAGACTCAAACCAATTGCACGTGTTCTACGATTGGGTGGCATAGACTTAAATTTTCTAGGGGTATTCACATAAATGTGTCAAAACGTGTACAAAGAAGCATGTAAACAACTTTGTAACACTAATTTAAAAACTTTTAATAATGACACTGTAGTGACATTCCATGGTTCACGGTAACTCCAATCGAACTCGCAAAGAAGCGGAGAAAAAGGTCAGCGCGAAGCGTATTAAAAACCTTATTTCTTTAGGGAATTACGTAAAACAACCCGCCTTAAACTTCTCTTATAGTCTGTTCTAGTGGATGAGCCGTACTTCCCATGAGTCCATAGCGTCCAGTTTTTAATTCATGAAAAACAAGTTTCAATAGTTTAGTCTTATTAATTTTTACAAAAACAGTTTTCCACGAAACAAATGGTTGGTCACTATGAGCATACATTAGGCGTGTAAAATTAATAGACTACTTTAACATCATCTTTTAGTCATATGGCATATTTAATTAGGCGTGTAAACATTTAGTCATTAAATAATCATGCATACTAAGATTCATAATCAAAAGATGACATTAAGCATACAAGTAAACATGTAAAATCCGAGTTCTCTCGCGAGTCTTCCCCAAATGGAGAACCATAAGACCCTCACTAGGTTTTCTGCTAAAGTGCCTAGATCGCCCCATTCATCACTAATTGTGATTGAGTGGGTCTTATAGCCGGAATAAGCAATAATTAAAAGGGGAGCATGCAATATTAACTAGTTTAATTTCATTCCCTTTTTAATCCTATATTAACAATTAACAGTTTTCAAGATCTAGATCTAACTGATTTTATTTTAACTATGGCAAGGAATCTATATCATTGTCATATTTTCTAGCAAAACATAAATAAAATCCTAAACGCAGCAGATCATCGTATATGTTTCAATTAATAGGCATATAGACAAGGCATATAATTAAAACATAAAGTGTAACCCATAAAACTAAAACGAGGTGGCTCGTGATGCCACTGTTGGGATTTAAATACCTAGGTAACTAGTTTAGCCACGAGTACGCAGCGGATAGGACCTAGTAATAGCATATGGTTAACACAAATAAAAGGTAAATAGAAACGCGTACCTTTTGTTAATTTGATCAAGAAAACGAAACAAGCAACTAAAATAATTGCCTCTACGGTTGCTCACACAGTCACGTCAACCGAACACGTTAAGCTATGCTAGGCTTAACTTCACTAACTAACAACCTTTGTATTAATTCCGATTACCACGCAAACCCTTGACTTGTAACCGAATTACCAAGAACCGAATTAGGGTTACAAGACCCTAATACAACCGAATAAAGCCTTTGGATCGAATAAATGCAAAACCCGAAACCTTAGTTGGGATTTCAGACTTCGAACCAACAAAGCAACGTACCCCTCGTGTCAAGCTTTGTACGTCCAGTATAGGAAGACAAAAGAAATCAAATTAAACCTTTGTTGGTTTAATCGAATATGATGTATGCAAGTAATCCGAAAATCTAAACAACCCTTGTTGATGTTACTTGAACTCGGCTGTTAAAGGAGACCAAGAAAAGAGAATCAGAGATTGAGGTATTTTATTTTCTGTCGCATGGAATGAATGAAGGGTAATGAGTATTTATACTCATCAAACCTTAGACTAGATGAACTAGGAAACAAGTCCTAGTTTTATCACAATACCTCCTCTCTAGTTTTTCACAATTGACTCCTCTTTCCTTGCCTCTCTTATGACCAAATCGATTCCTTAATCCTTATGGGATATTCTTATTTGTTTCCAGCTTTTAATACATCATAAGTTTATGTCTTAACTCGGTTTAGTCCTTGTGGTAATATTAAACGTGAAGTATTAAACGTATTCTCCGTGTATTAAAAGTTGTATAATGACTGCTTCCTTTGAAACTCTATTGACTATTGGCCGTATATTTTAATTGCACTCCAATAATGACTAAAGTAAAGAAGCCTCACAGACCAAATCTATAGAATCAACAGATATTAGCAATGATAGCTGGTAAAGAGGTGATTTTCAACTTTGGATACAACGGAATTAAGGAAAAGAAAAGTAATACAAAGTTTAGTGATATCACAAACACGCAGAGGCAGAGCCATGTAACAGTGAGTGTGCACAAAACCAGTTAACATGTTGCAAACTTCATGGATGATAGCATAAATTTGGTTCACAAATTCCTAGAGTATGTCAATTATTGAGAGGCAATTTTAGATGAGTCCAGCAATAGGTAAGCTATTAAGTATGCGTGAATTGAAAATTAGACTAGTTGTAGGGACAACTTGGTAATGCTTTAGGAATGTTTTAGTGAACAAATCAATTTGAATTAATACCAACTGAATAAACAAAAATAAGATACACAAAACCAATTTTGTATATAACTCTTACCGTATTTTTAACAGGACTTGATAAACATTGTACAAGAAGAGGTACCCCGTCACATTTGATTATTACCGCCGCATTTGCAGGGTCTGTGGGTATAAAAAAGAATGTTAGAGATGGTATCATACCATATATTTTCCTGTTGACCAATAACAATAGCAACAACAATAACAGTAATAGTAATAATAACTAAGAATTCGTTCAAATAATCAGTTTAGACACAGGCTATACGACTTAGACCTAAATAACCCATTTGACCCGAATAGTTTTAGCTACATTTTGTTATCAAAACCGTTTAACCATATATCAAACATATGTAATCCAGATTGACCCGTTTTCAAATAAATAGTCTGGGCACCTATATTTCGAAGTAGCATGAGGTAGTAGACTTATCCAATGGCTTAGAACAGTTATAACATACCAACACACGAATTGCAGATCCCACCAGCACCAAACTCAATAAGCTTCTCATTGGGTTCTGTTACGCAGTCGAGGAAAAGTTCCAAAACGTTAAGCTGTTAGCGGTCGAGTATGATTGTCAGATACAGCAGATATCAACAGTACAAACTACAAAGTAGATAAATCAAATAAATTAACCTGTCTTAGAAACGTATAATTGAAGGGATCATAGGCAAAGTTTGCTAAATTAGCAACGATTTTCTCCTTCGATGCTGCAAGATCAAAGAACCATCAAGTAAGAAAAATACAGAAACAAGGATAGAAAAAAAAGTCATAATCAGTTTGTGACATACCTTCAGTAGACGCGTTTTGAAACTGAGCTACAAGTTCCTATAGACATAGAGATAAGGGAAAATACGAGTATGAAAAACGGATATATAAGCTATGATGGAAATGATTGTTCCTGAAATGAGTCAAAAAAACAAAACTATGGTTATATGAATCAGACCTGAAGGTACTGTACCCTTGGAGTGCCATATTTTCCCGTGCGCTCTTCTTGTCTTTGATTATTAGTAAACATATGGTAGTCTGCCACATGTGTAAAAAATTAGATCGAAAGTAGTCTTGAGTAGCATATAATATACTCGAACAATAATCGACGAGACATGGATATTTGCATTAATGCACATAGCTCAAGTCGAGTATATGGTTTTTGTACAAAATGAAGGCCAGTTTATATACTACAGTAATAGACTACAAGAATACAAATGTCTAAGGGGGGGTTGGGTTCTTATAATACCGAAACAAAAAAAAGACAAGAGTAAGAGATACAAACGACAAATAGTTAATGATCTTGTTTACTCTATTTTTTTACGGGTAGCCTAATATTTATTCATTGTGACTGTTAAAAATTTATATTCTATTAGTGGAATTATACATTATTATTACAACAATTCATACATTAAGCTAGCGGTTCATTTATAAAAAACCAACAAAAGGGGTTCGTCTCGCGCTAAAAGTTTTTAATTTGAGATTTAGTTTTTAAATTAAATATTGAAAGTTGTGATGACTGACTGACTAGGCTTGGGCCTACCTCACGCGCGGTGGAGTGAGGGAAAAGGATGCCAGAATCTTACGTAACACAGGCCTTTAATTTGAGTGTTAGAATATACAGTAAGAGCACATTGAAAATGAATAGTTTTGAAATGGGTATTCAAATTGGGGATGTAGCTCAGATGGTAGAGCGCTCGCTTAGCATGCGAGAGGTACGGGGATCGATACCCCGCATCTCCACTTTTTTTTTTCACCAATATTTCCACTCTTCTTAAGTTCACTTCATTAAACATTTTCGTTGGACATAAGTAGAGAAACATTCTTGTTGGGCTTAAGTAGAGAGTTTAGGTTTACATGCGCGATTCAACTGCCTCAAAGTCCTCTTTAGTCTGACGTTGTGCGCGGCATGATCACAGAAAATCTTTACAAGGATTACCAAAATTGTGAAATTTGATGTATTTCATATAAGTACATTTTATGCAACTCGCGCGCGTATGGAATTATGATTTGATTCCTCCAAATGATGCCTACTGTTTAAACCAAACTTGGTCATTTTACCGGAGACAATTAGTCGTGCTAGTACAAGTGCATAAGTGCTGATACATGGTATCAACATACAGTAGAAACTCTATAAAATAATACACTTGGGACCACCAAAATTTATTAATTAAAAGAGTTATTAATTAATCGATAAATTAATAATTATTAATTTATATATTAATTAATATTTTATTAATTTATAGTATACAAATGGTTGGAAGAAAAATTCTCTATATATTAATTAATATTTTATTAATTATTGTATATTTTATTAATTATTGTATACAATGGAACCCCCTTCGCGAAACGAAGCTATTAAAGCGGCAATCACATTGAACAATTTCTTGTTGAGCTATGAGAAAACAACACCAGAAGTTCTTACCATGCTAAGGAAAATTAGAGACGAGATTCAAGGGGAAAACATGAACTTGTAAAGACTCCAATTCGGATGCTTGATCATTGCAACTTGCGATCAATATCTAAACCCGTTGATGAATACCTTATGATTCCTTTCAATAGTTCTAACGAATCCTGACATTTGTTGTGTTTTTGCTTCAAATTTCAGCCTAGTCAAAATGAACCCCTTTGTTATGTAGAATCCGGCATGCCCTTTTTCATATAATGTGAATATGTGATTCCTTCTGCCATGTCTAACTCCCGCATGAAAATGAAAAGTTGTATTTATTAGTCCCACCTGAGTTTTTGGATCAGACAGTGTCCACATGGTACTTACAAATCCTATCTTTGTAACTCACTATATCATTTACAAGGTCTTCAGATGAATGATTGCTTTGGGTACCAGAAACGACATGAGCTGATTTATATACCTTGGTGAGTCTATGATAGATTGTTACTATGCAATCCTCTTCGGACTCTGTCGTAGAGCCTCCCAAGTCTCCTCGGCCAACGCAACCCCACCCCTCTTTCTTCCCTTTACTATTTATCTTTTGCGATTAGCCATCGCAGTTACCAACATTAGTCATTTCTGCCACTATTTAACTTGATTTTATCATCAATTTTGCTTCCAAAAAATACATCTCACAGTTTCTCTAATGACTAGGGCTATCGCGTAACACAAATCAAATTGCCAGCATAACACTACCTAATATCTTGTGTCCAAAGAATGCATAAAGTGCTAGCAAATTAGTTTTAAGAAGTGCCCTTGTATCAATCCCACATCGCCTGGGTGAGATAAACAAACAAGGAGGGGTTGTGTATAAAAACAAAGGCCAGGAATTGAATTAGGCATACCTTTCTCGGCCTTTTGGCTAAGATCAAGTGTAGTATCTGTTCTTATCAGTTTAATATCTGATATGTGAGCCATCGGCTCACTCGATATTAATCTTATTTTTTATGGGGGAAGGACCCATCACAGTAGCTTGCTGCTGGGGTTCTTCATGTGTCGCCTTGGCGTTGCACTACTGCCTTGGCTTGGCGCACCCCTCCAATCTATAGTTTAGAGTTTATTTGCTGCAATCTTGGATATGTTTATGATGGGTTCTTGCTTGTTTGATACTCGGTCAATGACAGGCTGATTAACATTCTTTCTTTCAGTTTTTTAACCAACCATGTTCTCTCGGTAGTTTGCTGTTTGAACAGGTGTTTCACGTGATGAGACTATCCTCAATTCCTCACCTTTCTTGACT
Organism: Tanacetum coccineum; assembly: GCA_026074375.1. Taxonomy (NCBI): domain Eukaryota; kingdom Viridiplantae; phylum Streptophyta; class Magnoliopsida; order Asterales; family Asteraceae; genus Tanacetum; species Tanacetum coccineum. The sequence continues at coordinate 12,588 of BQNB010062380.1, read as the reverse complement.
TTGTTAGAGAAACAAGGGCAGATAACTAATACAACTAATATTGGGTTTATTTGTTTTAAATGCACATACAACTACAAGCCACCGTTTTGCAACTAGTCATTGAGTTGCTTTCTTACCAAAGGCTGCACCCATGGGTGAAACTTCGTGTTTACCAACGAGTCAACCCTTCGGTGTTAGAAAATTTTTCATCCATTGCCCTCCCTTTTCCATATAAACATTTTTATTGACAGATTTACCCTAGTTTACACGGAAAAGTAAAATTGTAAAACTAGAAAGCTTTTCTCGTGACACGAAAGCATAGAATGCGAAATGTACGGGGTCGATATCTCGTTTTCTTCCTCCATAAACAAATTTCCGGGTTCAGAATCTATTGTTTTAACAGTTTTGAACCCCCTTTGCACTTCATGTTTCAAGCATTTATTTAAGTTCAAGAACCACCATTTGTAATTTCCGTTTAGTTGTTAGTGTTTGTTAATGTCATAAAGTTGCCAAACTACGTTAAATCAAATGTAGTTATGAAGTATGTAAGAACTGAATGCCATTATATGTGGAGCACATATATAGATGTATGTTCAACTCGGGCTGCACTACCGTACATTGCCTTGCACTAGTAGTGGGTACGCCTTTAGTAACGATAACATACATACATTACCAGAAAAATCATAACCATTGTCTTTTCTATAAATACTTCACCTATATTAATGAGACAAGATTACACGTATTTTGTGAAAGTCGTTGAACTCTATGGACTTAACCTTTACTTTTCTTGTCTTTAAATTTTAAAAATGATGCACAAATCAGTAATTTCTCATTCTATTCCAAACATTATCTCCAAAATATATCTAGTCTCCTCAAATATGGGAGAATCTCCAATGTACAGGTCAAAGAAAGCCATTGAACACACAGAAAAGTCGAAATATAATGTCAAACTTCAAATACATTTGAGTTGTTATAACCTAAATTATTCGAAACATTTTACAAGGTTTTGAGCATCAACAAAAATTTGAGTGATTTTCAACCCATTTGACCCGTTGCCCTTTTAGTTAAACTTTTTATGTGATCCGTTTGAGATTTAACATAGCCCAGATCAACCATTCGTAAGTAATTGGATTAAAATTGCCACTCCTAAATGCTAGGTAAGAAAATCCTTAATGCTAAGACAAAGTAAACAAGCATAAGTGTCTTATTGCACAAATCCGTGCTATTAGCTCACCAATCCGATTGCCTTCAACTACATAAAACTCTTGTAGATAGTAAAACTATTCTAATCTCTTATCTACTTATTACAGAAAACAGATGTCAAGCATTAATAATGGCGAGAGGCTCACTCTCCATAACAAGACGTCCATCAGCTGTTTCCTGAAAGTCTGGTCCATAATGATGAGAGAGTCGAGGTGAGTTTTTTTTTTTCTATAGTATAAATTTATTTTTCTGCGAAGTGTTGTCGTGCAGATAGATAGTATTACTAGTAATGCGTACAGCAAAGTATTACTTTTGCATTGCAACCATCTTTGTAATATAAGTTTGACCTTTCGCGCAGTCGTTTTGGAGAACCAATAATGTACTAAAGAAAAGAAAGGAAAAGAAAAGATAGTGAAATTTTTTTTACTATGCACCTTGTGTTCTCGAGTTTGAAATTAGTAGGAAATAAAGAAAGAAAAGAAACATAAAAATTTACTTTTATGCCCTTTAAACAAAATATCTGCTACTAATCTAATTTTTTTTAATAAGCCATTTGTGGTTAATATACATTTTTATTTAAAATATTCTTTAATCAAACTAACAAGTAAAAATGCGCATAAAAAATATGCTGGTCCATGTCGTGAATATAATTGGCCCATGTGCAAACCCAAGAAAGCCCAAGAAATCACTAGCCCTAATAATCGCTAAATAAAAAAAACGATGCGTCATTTTGCAGTAGGACTTTTATTAGTTTCTTATTTTGAAAAAATGAAGATTACACAGTGGTTGAAGACTCTATGTGGTGGAAGAAATGAGGGTAAATTTGTCAATATAAACACTTTCCTTCCCAATCCGCCCAAATATGGGAGGAAAGATATAGAACAAAAAACCTTCAAATTTTCCTTCCTTTTCCTTCCCTTTCTTTTCCTTTCTTCTGAAAATAAAACTCAAGAACACAAATATGTTTTTGTTCCCCTTCCTTTCCTTTCTTTTCTTCTGAAAATGAAACTCGAGAACTGAGCGTAAAGGTTAGGCTGCATGTATCGATTTCGCGTGTCAAGTAAGGCAAATGAAATGTAAATGAACCTCATTGCAAACACATTTAGTGCACGCTTCCTTAGTTCAAGTACCTACCTGAGCACCACATTAAGGACTTGACTTATAGATTATGTTGATATTGTTGTTTATTTGGCAAAATGTAATAACCTGTATTGTATTCAACAATGTTGAAGATGGTTACTACCTCTACAAGTAAGGCAAATGAAATGTAAATGAACCTCATTGCAAACACATTTAGTGCACGTTTCCTTAGTTCAAGTACCTACCTGAGCACCACATTAAGGACTTGACTTATAGATTATGTTGATATTGTTGTTTATTTGGCAAAATTTAATAACCTGTATTGTATTCAACAATGTTGAAGATGGTTACTACCTCTACGAGCTTACTACATATACACAAAAGAACATGAACTTGTAAAGGCTCCAATCCGGATGCATATGGAAGGGTTTTAAGCTTGATCACTGCAACTTGTGATCATTATCTAAACCTGTTGATGAATACCCTTTAATTTCTTTCCATGTATCTAACGACTCCTTCCATTTTCTGTGTTTTTGCTGCAAACTTAAGCCTCGACAACATCAACGATAAGCATAAGTTCCTCGTTTGACATGCATTCCACAAATAAACCACCAAGCATGAACCCCTTTGCTGAGTATATTCTGCCCCTTTTCAGAGAATATTGTAATTCCTTCTACCATGTCAACTCCCACGTGAAAATGAGAACTCGTTGTTTTATCAGTCCTACTTGAGTTTTTTGGATCACACAACGTCTACATTGAGTTTTTTGGATCACACAACGTTGTTTTATTGTCTACCTTTATAATATCATCGATTTTGCTTTCATAATATTTGGTAGTTTTTCTAATGAGTTTAAGGTGGGTATTCCTAAAAGGCAAACTCTCACACCAAGCTATATATAAATATATGCATTCTTGTTACGGGAAGCATTGCGCATATGGTTCGACTATAGTTATCACGTAACGCAAATTAGCACTGCTTAGTTATCTAGTGTCCAAAGAATGCATAAAGTGCAAGCGAATAGAAATGCCGTTATATCAATCCCACATTGGCTGAGTGAGTTAAACAAACAAGAAGGGGTTGACTATAAAAACAAAGGCCTAGTATTGGAATAAGCATACCTTTCTCGGCCTTTTGGCTAAGATCAAGTGTAGTATCTGTTCTTATCAGTTTAATATCTGATATGTGAGCCATCGGCTCACTCGATATTAATCTTATTTTTTATGGGGGAAGAATCCACCACAGTAGCTTGCTGCTGGGGTTCTTCACGTGTCGCCTTGGCGTTGCACTACTGCCTTGGCTTGGCGCACCCCTCCAATCTATAGTTCAACGTTGTTGCTACGATATTGATATATTTGTTACTTGTTAGTAAGTCAGTGTCTTTATTAGTTGTGGATTGTTAGTCACTGGCAGCAACTTAGTTGGCAATTCTTCACTTGTTTCATCAGCTATATCTTTTCCTAACTTGCTTAGACCAATGGTTTGGGGCGCTTCTGTTTGTTTTGGATGGCAAATACACACGCTGCACTAACGGGCCAGACTTCGAATCTCCTTGTTTACCAACAGGCCAGCCCTCGGGTGACAAGTGAAATCTCACCCATTGTCCTCCCTTGGTCGTTTGAACATTTTTTATTTGAAATTTTATTTGAACATTTTTTATATGTATTTTGTTTGAACATTTTTTATTTGAAATTTTTACCCCAAGTACAATTGTAAAACAAGGTCTAGAAAAGCTTTTCTAAAGTGACATGAACACAAAATACATATACCTTTCCAATACTAAATTTGCATCTAACTGACCTGAATCTTATAAGAGGTTAGTGTTTTTTCCTTGAAGCCCTTTTACTGTTAGTTTCACCTTAAATTTTGTTTTTTAATTGATCTATTTTTCTAACGAATCTTGAACCCCCTTTGTACATCTTTTTTCAAGCACTTCTTTAAGTTCAAGAACCACCATTTTGTAATTTCAGTTTAGTTGTTAGTGTTTGTTAATGTCTTAAATTTGCAAAAACTACCTTAAAATTAAAATCAAGTGTAGTTATGTAAGAAAGTAAATGCCATGATATGTAATGTAGCACACATATAGTAGTGCGTATGCTCTCAGTAACTACAACATACACATATTACAGAAAACATTACCATCGTCTTTTCTATAAATACTCTACCAATAGTTGAATCATACAAGCTACGCATTCCTATTACTTGTGTGTTTCAATGTATATACAGCTTAACAAACACGCTAATGAGACGAGATTACACATATTTTACGCAATTCGTGGAACTGTAAGGACTTGACCTCTGCTTAAAGTTCGATTATTAATCTCTTTTTCATGTCTTCGTTCTTGAAAACATGATGCCATAACAATCTGAATCGATTGTTCATTTGAGATGCTAGAAAGAATGCATAACTCAACACCTTCTCATTATACTCCAATTTCTGTTTTACTCTTCTCACAGAGGGGTCAATCTCCGATGTACATGTCAAAGCACTCGCCTGTATGCATGAAATTGTCAAATTTATAACAAAGAAAGAGTCAAGACTTGACTTTTAATGGTCAAATGACAATAATTATCGGAAGTGTTATCAACAATCTATTTGGGAAAATAATATGTCGATACTGTTGTTAATTTGGCAAAAAGTTCTTAAACTGTATTGTATTCAACAATGTTTAAAAATGGCTATAAGTTATAACCTCTACGCATCTTACTACATAAGAAAAACATGAACTTGTAAAGGCTCCAATTTAGATGCATATGGAACTGTTTAGGGCTTAATCATTGCAACATGGGATCAATATCTATACCCGTTGAGGGATACCCTTTGATTTCTTATTAAATATTCTAATGAATCCTACAATTTTCTGTGTTTCTACTGCAAGTTTCAGCCTTGTCAACATCAAGGATAGCTATCAACTTCCGTGTTTGACATGTATCCCACAAATAAACCACTAAGCATGAGCCCCTTTGTTGAGTAGCTTCCTGCCCCTTTTCAGAGAATGTTATTCCTTCTGCCATGTCTAACCCCCCACGTGCAAATGAGAACTTGTTGTTTTGACAGTTTTACTTGAGTTTCTTGGATCATGTTACTTACGACTTCATCAAGGCCTCAATAATTCCATGAGATGGTTTGTAAGTCGCCATGTCCTTTTACCACACCTACAAATGAACGAGGCTACCAAAACAAAACGAGTTGATTCATTGTAATCGGTGTCAGAATTACCAACATTAGTAATTTCTCTCATTGTTAACTTAATCAAAATATACATTTTGGTACTTTATCAAATGCGTTTGAGGTGGGTCATGGGAAGCGTTATTTTTTCTTTAAACGAGAACTCACACATTGAACGATAATATGCATTCTCGTAATGAGAAGCGCCGTGTGTATGAAAACAAAGGCCTAGTATTGGGATAAGAATACCTTTCTCGGCCTTTTGGCTAAGATCAAGTGTAGTATCTGTTCTTATCAGTTTAATATCTGATATGTGAGCCATCGGCTCACTCGATATTAATCTTATTTTTTATGGGGGAAGAAACCACCACAGTAGCTTGCTATTGGGGTTCTTCATGTGTCGCCTTGGCGTTGCACTACTGCCTAGGCTTGGCGCACCCCTCCAATCTCAAATTCAAAGCTTACACTCGTGTTTTGTTTTGGTAACATGGTGACTTTTCTTTTAGCCAGAGTTTTATACCCTTTTAAACCAAATAGTTTTCTCTCGCGGAGTCTTACCCAAAGGAGAACCCATAGACCTCACTAGGTTTTCTGCCTAAAGTGCCTAGATTGCCCACATTCAACACATAGTGTGATTGAGTGGGTCTATTGCCGGAATAGAACATAAATTAAAAAGAATCAGATAGCTAAGATTAACAATTTTATTTTCCCTTTTAATCCTATAATAACTTTTAATAGCATTCAAGATCAGATCTTGCGATTTTATATATTTTATGGCAAAATCTAATATTATTGTCATAATTTTACTAGTAAAACATAAATAAAATTTCTAACGCAAGAGATCATAGCATATGTTTAAAAAAAAATAATAGGCATATAAAACAAGGCGTATAATTAAAACAAAATCCGTGTAACCCATCTAAAGCTAAAACGAGTTGGCTCGGTGAGGCCACTGTTGGGATTTAACAACTAGGTAACCATTACCTTAACGAGTACGCGGCGGATGGATCTTAGTAATAGCATATAGGTTAACTGTGCACTAAGAAGTAAATAGAAAACGTACCTCTCAGCAAATTGATCTTGAAAACGAATAAGTGATTAAAACAAATCACCTCTTCACGGTTGCTCACAATCACGTCAACGGAATATGTTAAGCTTGCTAGGCTTAACTTCACGAACAAACAACACTTGTACCTTATTAGATCAAAACCCTAATCAAGCAACTTTTGTGATCTTGAAAACCAATAAACCGAATTAGGGTTTATTAAGAACCCTAATTAACCGAAAACCTCTTGGACCGAAATCAAGAACCCGAAACCCTTTTTAGGGTTTTATCTTCGAACCAAATAAACTACAAACACCTTGTGTATAAATCTTGAATGTCGAGCTAGGAGGATTCAAGTGAGATTGATTAAAACCTTTATGGTTTAATCGAATTCGGTGTGTGCCTTAAACCGAAAACCAACAACCCTAGTTAAGGGTTTTGTTGAATCGGCTAGAAAAGAACAAAAGAAACAGAAACAATATTTAGGTTATTGAAGGAATTGTGTATGTTGTGTATTATGAATTGGGGTATGGGGTATTTATAGCCCCATCACCCTAATTGTAATATACTTAGGAAACAAGTCCTAATTCCATTATAATTCCTTTTCTAGTTTCCAATTAGACAAAACACCCCCTTTAATCCTCTTAGGTAACCGGACACATAAGGTGTGCCCTTGGGGTTCGGTTTTTGTCTAATTTAGTCCTTCGGTTTATATGTCGTGAAGTATAAAACGTATTCTCCGTGTATTAACGTGTGTGCCCCCAATAGGCTCACATATTCGTAATGTACTCGTGCTATTCGACTACCATATCCTAACAAAGGCTACAAAATTGACACTGGTTCAAATATTTGGTACATTGCATCGGTCAGCTAGTGGAAGTCTTGTTTGGAAGAATTTGAAGGGTAAAGGGAACTCCTATTAGGGTTCTAAGTTCTAACATCAAATTGCATACCTTTTCAGAGTCGTGTAAGTATCACCTACATTCCAACAAATTGACTTTTCTTGTATTAATTTTACTCAAGTATCTTCATCACTACCTCTTTTTGTTTAGCTCACAAGTTAATATGTAATTCAATAAGTGAAATGTGGTAACCTTCATTATGACAACCATTAAAGCTTCCAGTAGTTTATGGTTTTCTTGATGCATTTTTGGACTAAATAGTTCATGGTTTTCTTGTTAGCACTCCTCATTTTGTATTCATTAAGCCTGTTACAATTTTAATCAAAAATGTTTGAAACCTATATTACTCCATGTATGATATTCCAGTTCAAGTGGATTGCAACCTTAACCCGGACCCGAGACCCATTTGACCCATGCTCCTAAATGACTCATATAGACCCAATTACTCAAGGAACCTGCTGTATACTATTGCTCTCGAGGATCATGCATATGAAGGCATACTTGTTGTTTATGCATAAGATATATCTGGACAAGTAAATGTCAGGTACTACAAACCACCTGCAAGACTATGATATAAGGAAGGATCAGAAACAGGATCCCCGTCAGAACCAAGCTTGGATTCCGTGTCAACTGGAGTCCGAGTTGGGTTACAGTTATCATATGTGCCATGTTCAAAAGTTGCAAAATCATATTTATTTTGATAGAGGAACATGCCTTTAGAGTCACGGGTAACAGAAATCCCTAAAAAATAATTAAGAGCTCCCAAATCAGTCATATCAAACTCTTTATGTAGTGATGAAATAATACGCTGAAGTAAATCTGTAGATGAACAGTTAGCACAAGTTCATCAACATAGATCAACAAATATGCAACCTAAGTGCCACTTCTATATATGAACAAGGATGAGTCACATCGACTTGATGAGAAACCAACTCGTAGGGCATAACCTGCAAACCGTTGAAACCAAGCACGAGGTACTTGTTTAAGTCCATAGAACGACCTCCGCAACCGACAAACATGATGTGGAAAACACAGTCTCAGAAAGATCACCGTTAAGAAAGGCATTCTTGACATCTAGCTGATGAATGGGCCAATTCCGAGACAATGCAAGACTCAGAACAATGCGTATAATAGCCGGTTTTACAACGAGACTAAAAGTATCATCACAATCAACACCAAGCTGTTGAGTACTACCGTTAGCCATGGGCGAGCCTTGTATCTGGGCTCAAAGAACCGCCCGATCAGATAAATTTATGCAAAATTAACCACATAGTCTGAAACCACATTAACATTGGGTGGTTCGGAACAAAGAATCTAAATCCATATTTTTTTAAATTAATGCTATATATTCATTCTACATAGCATCTCGCCAATTAGGATCAGATAAGGCAAAAAACGAAGACTTTAGAAGAGGAGATGGAGAAAATGTGGAGATACTTTGACTATTGAAAAACGAGAGGTAGATTGGCTTAACCGTGCCAACTTGGGAACGTGTGACCATAGGATGAGTTTGGGTCGGCGGGTTAAGGAGTGAAGTATGTTGGGTTGTATGAGGGGGAAGGGGGTTGGATTAGGAGATTGGGTGTGATTTGGTTGGGTCGTGGGTGTTGTGGTTGGCGTAGGTATGTGTGGGCAGAGTGCGGGGGGGTGGTGTTAGGGTCAAGGGTTTGGTGGGGTCATAGGGGTTTGTGCTCTTTGTTTGAGCAGGTTGGTGCGGTGTGGGGTTTATGAATGCATGAAGATGATAGGAGATGGTGTAAGGGTCAAGATATGTTATAAGATGGGTTGGGTTAGATGGTGTTATTGAACCGTACGGAAATTGAAGTTCATCAAATGTTACATGACGATAAAGAATAATTTTATTGGTGGAGAGGTTAAGGCATCGATACCCACGATGATAAGCGGGATATCCCAAAAATATGCAAGGAGTAGCGCGGGGTGCCAGTTTATGAGGTGAATCGATATGTGGGTAACAAAGGCAACCAAAAGTACGTAAACGTGAGTAATCGGGTTGTTTGTTAAACAATTTTGTGAAGGGTATTTCATTTTGGATGGCGGGTGAGGGAAGTAGATTGAGTAAGTAGGCAGCCATATGTAATGCCTAGACTCAAAAGGATGGTGGAAAGGTGAGCTTGGAAAAGAAGGGTGCGGATGACATTATTAATGGTATGTATCATCCATTCTGATTTTCCATTTTGTTGAGAGGTTTTTGGGCAAGAGAACCGAATTTGAATGCCATTTTTAGCAAACAAATCAAGAAGGTTGGTGTTATCAAACTCACCACCATGGTCACACTGAAAAGCCGCAATGTCACACTTAAATTGATTATTTACGTAAGAACGAAAATGTAAGAACTTTTGAAAAACTTCAGATTTATTATGTAAAGGATAAATCCACAAATAATGTTTATTTTTACTATTTTGAAATCCATATGAATATGTGTTAGATTATTATTTTTGATGTAAATGTGTTGGTAAATAGTTTAGATGATAGGGATAGGTTATTTTGAGGTTATTGTGAAGTATTGGTCGTGATTTGATAAAGTTTTCATAGGAATCGAAATATATAATTTAGTGTAGAAATTTAAAAGGGCGTCTGCGGGTGTCGTAAATATGTTTTTGTTAATGTTAGGCTTTAAATTATGTTAGTACTTGTCGAGACGATTGTTTTGATATAAGCATTGCCCCGTAACTCTTAAAAACGAAGATTTTAGAGCCGTTCGAAGTTTGAAAATTTCATATATAAAAATCTACACTTTTTGGTAAAATTGTAAATTCTGCGCAGACTATAAATTGTTGTTTCGGACACCTTCTGACCCGTTTCAGCCTTCGGCCAAAGCACGACAGTTGTCCGAAACGATGTTTTCTAGTGGACCTATGAGTATTTTGGCGTAAAAATGCAAATTAAGGGTGATTTTGATCAAAACTCAGTTTTGCGTTTTAATATAAATGACAACACTTATTTTTATAACTAGTGAGCTGATGCAGTTTTTGAATGGGGTTTGGGCCTTTTGTGGTCCGAACTGGCTCTCGGATAAAACATAAAAGTTGTTCATTTTGACGTTTTACATAAAACTAGCGAGGTTTATAGCTTGAAAATGCTAGACGATAAGAAAACCTAAGGGTCAAAGATGGTAATTTTTCTTTTGGGAAAAGTTGTTAAGTGCTTGCTGAATTTTGTCAAAAATTGGGTTTATGAGCGTTTTTGAGTTCGTTTGAGCTCATGAAACTATAACGAATATTATTATATGAATTGTAAAGTATTGGGTGCATTTGGTCACATCTAAAAATAGTAAGTTTGGGCATTGGACTATGTATATATCTATACTTAATACTAAAAGTGAATTTTATGTTTAAACTATTGAAGAGTTAACATTATTGGAAAATAAATAATATTACGAGACGAAATTAACATTCTGAATTTCTAAACTTTTCAGAAATGGAAACTTTCCTAAAATAGAAACTTTCAAAAAATAGAAACTTTTCAAAAATAGAATTTTTTCAGAAAAGTGGCGTAACTTAAATACGAATACTATATTTTTCTTAAAAGCTTGTTTGTGTTAAATAACTTAGGATATACACACATATGGATTCTAATTGCGCACCATTATTTTAGGTCGCGGTTAGGAGTTCTTATCTCCATTCTCTTTGTCGTCGATATCCTATTCTCTTTTGCTACGGTGAGTTCATAGCCCTTTTTTCATTACTTACTTGTTTTATAAAATTTTGAGGGAGATTACATGCTTGTTTTACATTTCGAACACAAGTACTTTTGAATTGTATGCTATTCAGATATTGCCTGATTTTTTTTTGCCTAAGTACCCTTATTGCCACTTAAGTCCCCACTATTATGAATCGTTAGTTACTTTGTGTAAGCACAAATGCTGTGAATAGATCTATTGTGTTAGGAATCGAGAAAATACTCGGTCACTTCAAAAAGTGTAATAGTATAGCTCGTAGCATAATATTTGGAAACTTACCAAGCTAATCGAGTCAACATAAGTCATCCTTATGTTGACCGGCCATAGTGATGGTATATATACCCCTCTCCATGCCTTGGAGAGGGTTGGTTGTTCATTTAGTTATTCACATAATACATTTTCTTTTACTTTCTCTCTCTAAGTGCTACAACCCTCCTTTCTCTCTCTAAACTTTCTATCTTGTCTATTGTTAAGTGATTTGATACATCTACAATTGGTATCAATCGCCATGGGGTGATATCGTGAGCTTGTGTGCATTTATATCTTGTTTAGATCATTAGTTATAGTTATTTTTGGTTTTTATTTGCTTTAAAAATCAAACTCGTATTTTTGTGTTTAAAAGTGTTAAAGTTTGTGTTTTTAAGCAAGATATAGGCCTAAGATAACTAGTTTTGCAAGAAAAATCAAGGTAAAACGTCAAATAGGGTGAGTTTTTGTGAAAAGGTACGTTTTTATTTGAAGCTAGCGAAATATGTATTAAAGGTAGCGAAGCATGTATGAAGCTAGCGAAATATGACAGGAAGCGAAATATGTTGTAAGCGAAATATGACAGGTTGACCTCAAGCGATTTATGTCATTTCTAGAAAACAAAAATCTGCTTAATTTTTCTTAGGTCAAGCGAAATATGTCCAAGCGAAATATGTTAGCAAGCAATTTATGACAGGTTGTTAGTTCAAGCGAAATACGTAATTATGTAAGACGAAACTTTGTCCAATTTTCTTCTTTTAAGCGAAACATTACATAGTTATAATCCAAGTGAAACATTGCAAGCGAAACATTACAGGCGAAATATTACATTTGTTATATTCAAGCGAAACATTACATCAGTCACAAAAAGATTTTATTTTCTACGGTTTGTCTTACTTTGTAAAATCCCGTGAAATATTTGGATTTCTCGATTTTAGTGAAGATTTGTAAAATTCCATGGAACATTAATCTTAATACCAACAACAGCAACTCTTAACACAATCCTCCTTTATCACTGTTCGATCAATCTTTAATCATTTCACTTTTCAATTAATTCAATCACTACTTTAGCAGAACACATCATTGTTGCTGGAGCTGAGAACCGTCCTCCAATGCTTGAAAAGTCAATGTATGATTCATGGGCAAGTCGTATAAAGAGAAGAAACATGGTAGGATGATGCTTGATTCAATCGATAATGGTCCATTGGTTTATCCAACTGTTGAAGAAAATAGGCAAACTAGACCTAAGAAATACTCTAAACTC